>JAUMHN010416806.1:0-13698 GCA_032360265.1 Heliamphora ciliata
TCTCATAACCTAATTTCAACTCTTTCCATTAGCATGTCATCAAAATTTATCATTGTTTTAAATCTTTAAAAATTATTTCAAATCCCATTAATTCATTCACGAATCTCCGTATCATTAAAACTCATGGTCTAGCTTTTGCCATACCACAATATTAAATTAAAGCAAAGATTAATAAAATAAACACGTACCAAGTTGTCACAACCTTCCCCTCTTAAGAATTTCATCCCCGAAATTCGGTTCTCCTTATGATTCAAAAAGCTCGGGATGTTTGGACCGAATATCTGACTCTCTCTCCCAAGTTACTTCTTCCACACTACGATGCCACCATAATACCTTTACGTAGGAAAGGGTTTTTCCTCATAAAACTTGTTGACGGATGTCCAGAATCTTTACCAGCAATTCTTCATATGACATATCGCCTCGTAGGCTCAATTATGACTAATCTATCACGTGTGAAGGGTTGGGCTCATATTTTCGTAACATCAACACATGGAAAACATCGGGTACAGATGATAACCATGGTGGTAAAGCCAGTCGGTACGCTACTTTCCCAATTCGTTCAAGTATTTCGAAAGGTCCTATGAACCGTGGTGATAACTTTCCACTTTTGCCAAACCTTACCAAGCCTTTCTTTGGTGACACCTTTAGAAATATAAAATCCCCTACTTCAAACGATAATGGTCATCTCCGTCTATCGGCATAACTTTTCTGGTGACTCTAAGCCGTGATCAAGCACTTTCGAATTGTGGCGATCTTCTCGGTTGTTTCCCTCACCAATTCAAGGCCTAGCAATGAAGCTTCTCCTACTTCGGTCTAACACAACAGGGCCATCTCGATACTTTCTTGGTAACTATTGTTGTATGCGAACTCGACTACTGGTAGATGATCTTCCCACGAACCGCCAAAGTCCAACATACAAGATCGTAACATGTCTTCCAAAATTTGAATTGTACGCTCGGACTGACCATCGATTTGAGGGTGGAACGCCGTACTAAAAAGTAAACTGGTTCCCAAAGCTGCTTGCAAGCTCTACCAAAACTGCGAGGTAAACCGGGGGTCTCTATCTGATACTATCAATATTGGTACACCATGTAATCGCACAATCTCTTGAGCATATAATCTTCCTAACTTATCCACCGAGTTGGTTGTACGTATTGGGAGAAAATGTGCAGATTTCGTCAAGCGATCCACAATTACCCATATCGCGTTGCGTCCTTTCGATGACCTAGGAAGGCCGAAAATGAAATCCATCATCACGTGTTCCCACTTCCACTCTAAAACTGTTAATGGTTGAAGCATGCCCGCCGGTCGTTGATGTTTCACTTTTACTATTTGACATATGAGACACTTAGCAACAAATGAAGCTACATCCTTTTTCATGCCTTTCCACCAAAATTGCCATCAGAGATCATGATACATCTTTGTAGTTCCCGGATGTACTGCGAGTCGAGAATGGTGAAAGTCTCGTAGCACTTTTTCATGAAAAACCTTAGGTACAAACACTCTTCCCATAAATCTCAAGCATTGGTTCAGTAAATTGGTCCATCCTTCAGCATTTTCCTTGTTAGTGGCGCGTTCCTCATACATTTGTGCTTCTTTATCAAGCTGTTGGGCTCTTATGACACGGTGTATCAACATAGGTTGAGAGACCATAGCGGATAATGTAACACAGTCCTTGGCCCCACCAAGGTTAAAGTCAAATTCTCCAACTTCTTCCAACATTTTCCATTCCTGTATAGCGATCTGGGCTAAAGACTTCAAAGACTTTCGACTAAGGGCATCTGCGACAACGTTCGCCTTGCCTGGATGATACTGCAAACTAAAATCATAGTCGCCCAAGTATTCCATCCATCTCCTCCGTCTCAAATTTAAATCCTTCTGCGAGAATAAATATTTGAGACTCTTATGGTCGGAGAAAACTTCAAATCGTTCTCCATAAAGGTAATGCCTCCACATCTTTAACGCAAAAACAACTGCTGCTAATTCTAAATCATGTGTTGGGTAGTTCCTTTCATGCGTTTTCAGTTGCCTGGATCCGTATGCCACAACTTTGCCCTGCTGCATCAGAACACACCCTAACCCTTCATGAGACGTGTCACAATATACTTCATAACCAAGACCCCTCTCAGGTATGATCAGTATCGGCGCATTGGTCAATCAATTCTTTAATTCTTGAAAAGCATCTTTGCAAGCATCACTCCATGTGAATTTAACGCCCTTTCGAGTGAGTCGAGTCAAGGGAGACGCTAAACGGGAGAAATCCTTTACAAAACCACGGTAATACCCTGCAAGGCCTAAGAAACTTCTGATATCAAACACACTTTGTGGTCTTTTCCAATATTGCACGGCCTCTACTTTAGATGGATCAACAGTTACTCCGTATTTCAACACAATATGTCTCAAAAATTTTACTTCGGGCAGCCAAAATTAACATTTCTCATACTTAGCATAAAGCTTGTGTTCTCTCAAAAGTTGAAGCACCACACGTAAATGCTCCCCATGAACCTCTGGGGTCGGAGAATAAATCAAGATGCCATCAACAAAAACCATTACAAATTGATCAAGGTAAGGTCGAAAAATCCTATTCATCAAATCCATGAAAGTTGCGGGGGCATTCGTTAAATCAAAGGGCATCACCAAAAATTCATAGTGTCCGTAACGGGTACGAAAAGCGGTCTTAGGTATGTCATCCTCCCGAACTCTTAACTGATAATAACCCGATCTCAAATCAATCTTTGAAAAACATGCAGAGCCTTTCAATTGGTCAAATAGATCATCAATCCTCGGCATCGGATATATATTCTTCACCGTAAGTTCATTCAATTTTTGATAATCGATACATAATCGCAATGAGCCGTCTTTCTTTTTAGCAAACAATGCCGGTGCTCCCAATGGCGAGACACTAGGGCGAATAAAGCCCTTATCCAACAAGTCCTGCAACTGAATCTTCAATTCTCTCAACTCCGCTGGAGCGAAACGATAAGATGGCACCGATATTGGAATAGTCCTTGGAATAAGTTCAATAGAAAATTCAACTTCTCTATGTGGCGGCAGTTCGAACAATTCTTCTAAAAAAACGTCACTCAACTCGTTCACCACCGGTGGAAGCTCCCCTCGTATGGAAGGATCATCCTTAATTAAAAGGGTAGAAAGAATCGCATGCACATTAGTTAAATGATTCACGTCACCGGGTCGAGGTGTCATCTTATCATCCCTATCCCCTACGTAGAAAAAAGAATCTTCTTCTGGGGTATACAGGAAGATCCTTCGTCTATCACAATCAATAAATGCACGAAATGCAGTTAACCAGTCCATTCCAAGAATAATGTCAAACCCTAACATCTTCAACACGATAAAGTCGAATACCAGATGGCGATCAGCTATTACTACTTCACATCCTCGACATACGTATCTTAACATTGTACTATCACTGATGGGTGTCTCGATATTTACAACAACGTCCGACGCCTCAACAGGTAAACCCAAAGCAGATACGAATGAAGAGGAGATAAATGAACGTGATGCACCAGTATCAAATAACACATGGGCCCAAGAATTGAAAACTAATAAAGTACCTCGTATCACTGGGGTACTGGTGGTAATCCCGCGTATCTCAGGGTTTGAGGAAGTACCAGCTTCTGCTATGGCATAGACCCTTCCTTGGACTCCAGATGTCTGTCCCTGTCCCCTACCCATAGGTTGACGCATAGATTGTATTGAAGAAGCCTTCCTAAGAGCCTGAACTATCTGTACTCCGATCTGTCGAGTTGGATGGTCATATGTCTGTCGCTGAGTAGATTGTGTAGTAGATGTTTCTCAGCCTGATCTCCCTTGCGGACATTCATGTCTAACATACCCCTCTTGACCACAATGAAAACATCTTATGGGTCCCCTCTCTTGAGGCAGTCCTTATGTCGCACTCTGCTGTTGCCTCGGTGCTTGCTTTCTTTGCGAACATTCTCTAGCCCGGTGTCCATGCTACCCACAAACAAAACACGCAACTTCCCTTTGCTCCAGTCGTGCCGTCGAGGCCACAGATGGGGTGGGTACGGAGCATTGGGTCTGATAATATCTCTGTGGCACCGAACTCGTATTGCCCTGTTCTGGTCTTCACTTGTTATAAGGTCGTCCCTCTAATTGTGTTGTTCTAGCCACCGACGGTTGCCTCCTTTCCATGATCCTGCGATTATCTGCTATAGAACTTTCTATTACCATGGCTGTCTCCACTATCTCCGAGAAAACCCTCAATCAAAACCCCACCACTTTCTCTCGGATGGCGGGTCGTAAACCCCTTTCAAATCTCTTTGCCTTCAATTCCTCCGTTGACACCATTTCTGGCGCGAACTTCGATAAACTTGTGAACTTTGCTTCATATTGCAACACGGAAAGATTCCCTTGTATCAACGATAAGAATTCCTCTCTATACGTATCTCGAATAGACTCGGGGAAATATTTCTCCAAAACACCGCTGTAAATACTACCCATGTACCGTCCGTCGTCTTCGCAAACTCTCACCAGTCATTTGCCTCTCCCCAAAGCTGAAAAGTAGCAAAACCGACCCTAAGGTCATCTTCCACTATTTGCAAAGTATCTAAAATTCGGGTGACTACCTTCAGCCATTCCGTCGCCACTCGAGGTTTGGGTTCCCCAGCATAAGTAGGAGGGTTCAAGCGTTGAAACTATCTCATCATCATTGCAGCCTTTCTGTCTATACCCCGTGCTTCCCCTTGGTTAGCCCCAGCCCCTACTAAAGTCCTCAATGCATTCAATATTTGTTGATTCACTTATGTACCCCCAACTGGTTCCGACGGGGCGTTAACCAGAGAAAGAGGGTTCGGGAGCTAAGGTAAAAATCAGGGAAGGTGTTAGGCACCCCGTTCGTCCAACCGTAAGGTTGGCCTCTACTAATCATCATTGGTTTTTTAATATAATTTTTCAAATGCATGCACATAAAGAAAATGAGGGCAAAGAGAGAACATCCAAAATCAAATATGAAAAATATATAAGATATATACTTAGCACTCCAAAATAAATAAATGTCAAAGAAAAAATCCTAAGTTCTATGGCATGCAATTTCTATCTAGATAATGCATGGAACATACTCACATGCAATATTTACAAAAATAAACTAAACTAGTATGGTTCAAATAAAAGAGTAAAAATAGGCTAAAGATGCTAAAATTACCTAAATATAATTTCCTACAAAATAAGCTAAACTACTCTAAACATGCATTTAAAGAAAATAACCAAAATATGAATAATAAAAAATAAACTAAATTAATATTAAAGATAAAAACTAAATGTAAAAAGATGCATGAAAATTTTATACTAAAGGAAAGCCTACTATCAAAGAAAATGAAATGAGAATTTTATAACAAAGAAAATTTTGAAAGTTTAAAGAAAAATAAAGAAAAAGTTTATAAAGAAAAATATGAAAATGGTAGAAAATATTATTAAACTATTGAAAGAGAAGAAAACCTAATTACTTACATTTTATATTTTCTTTAAAAGAGATGGAAGAAAACAAAAAGAAAATAAAATAAAGAAAAGAGAATTACATTTAAAAAGGAAAAGAAAATTAACCTAAAGAACTTTTTATGATTTTTAGGTTTAATGAAATAAAAAGAAAAGGAAAGATAGAATAAGTGCTAAAAGAGAAATTATACTAATATTGTGAGAAAAGAAAAAGAAAAAAAATGTTAGAAGAAATTAATTTAAGCTAACAGCAACAGGAAAGAAAAGAAAATAGGATAGAATATTAAAAGAAAAATAAAACTACACTACCATAAAAAATAAAAGAAAAGACATGTCAACATTAAAGATTAACTAATAAAAAGAAAAAAAAGATACTAAATAAAACATTTATAAGGAAGCAAAGAAAATAAAATACTAGAAAAAGGAACTACATTAATATGAAAAAATAAAAACTATAACAGAGATACTAAGCTAAATAGAGCATTAAATTAATATTGACAGGAAAACAAAAGAAAATGAAATAGAATGCTAGAACATTAAATTAGCATAAAAGAAAAGAAAAAGAGCAGAATTGAAATTCTAGATTTAAATGGGTATTATATTGACGATTATAACTATTTTAATGTAAGTGCTTTGAATTACAACAATATTGACATTGTTTTGTCCTACCGTTTAATTATATTAGCAGTAATTTGATGCATATATTAAAGAAAACGACAATGTACTTGGTGTGAATGTGTTAATTAAGCAACGGATTAAATAATTAAACTAAATGAAAGCAATTAAATAAGTACAAAATTAACTATGTAAACAAAAATGAGTACTTGAACTAAAATTAAATGTAACCCGATAACCCCAAAAGAGAGAATAGGGCTAGAAGGACCGAGAATCCAAACAAGGTACCTGAATTGTGGAATCCTCAATTCAGGAATGTGCTCCAATGGGCCACTCCTCGGGTAGCGATCCAAGCAAGACTTCAATGTTGGTCAGAGGTTCGGCAGGGTTTCGGTGTCGAGGCTCGGGATTGCTCGATATGCAGGCAAGGTCTCTCTCACTCAAAATTCGTACTGAAAACGTACGCTGGGGTACAGTATTTATAGAATTCTTCAACAATTGAGATGTTACCTTGTTTTGGGACACTCAGGCTATTTGAAGTTGGCGGTCGCCACAATGCAAGTTGGCGGTCGCCATATTTTTGGAAGTTTCCACAAAGTTCTATAGCGGTCACCATGATTGGAGTTGGCGGTCGCCATGATGAAAGATGGCGGTCGCCATATTTGGCTAGGGTTTCTACAAAGTTCTATGGCGGGCGCCATGAAGAGAGTTGGCGGTCGCCTTACTTGGGTAGCATGTTTCGATGCCTCGTTAAAATTTCATTAGTTCGAAGGTTTCAAGTTCAAATACCGAGCTTAGATCACTTTCTGAGGATCATACCGAGGCACTATTCCACCCGTTTTCATCATCGGATTCGCTTAAGATTAGATGGGGTCAAATTGGGGTGTCTACAACAACCTATAGCTAAATCAGTCACAGACAAATAGAGGATCAGTGGCTTATCAGGTTCAGGAGGAGCTAAAATAGGAGGATTTTACAGGTACTGACATACAACATCAAAGGCGTCTTGACATTTCCCATTCGAACTCAACTCCTTTCTTCAGCAGACGGAAGAGCGGCTCACAGGTAGTTGTCAGTTTTGCGATGAATCGACTGATGAACTGTATCATACCTAGAAAGCCCTTGACTTCTCGCTCAGCCTTTGGATGAGGCATTTCCAAAATTACTTTAATCTTTGAAGGATCGACTTCAATACCTCGTTGAGTAATCATAAATCTAAGCATCTTTTCGGCGGTAACCCCGAAGGCGCACTTCTGTGGGTTGAGTTGCATCTTGCATTTTTGAATCCTTTCAAAGAACTTTCACAGTGCTATAATGTGGCCATCTCGATCCTTGGACTTGATTGTCATATCATCCACGTATACCTCGACCTCCTTATGTATCATGTCATGCAGTAAAGTAGTGGCTGCCCTTTGATAGGTTGCCCTTGTATTTTTCAAAGCAAACGGCATCACACGATAACAATAGGTGTCCCAGGGTGTAGTGAGCATCATCATTTCTCTGTCCTTGGGGTCTATCAGAATCTGATTGTACCCGAAAAAGCCATTCATGAAAGACAACAAGGCATGCCCCGCTATACTATCTACCAAGATGTCAATGTGTGGCAGTGGAAAATTTTCTTTCGGACTAGTTTTGTTGAGATCCCGAAAATCCACACAAACCCTGATGTGTCCGTCTTTCTTAGGCACTGGAACAATATTAGCCACTCATTTTGGATATTCGGTCACCATTAGGAATCCAGTGTTGATCTGTTTAGCAACTTCTTCTTCGATCTTCAGAGCCCATTCTGGCCGGATTCATCTCAACTTTTGTTTGACCGGTTTAGTTTCGAGATATAAGGGGATATGGTGGCGGACAATGTTGGGATCAATTCCAGGCATATCCTCGTAAGATCATGTAAATACATTCTTGAATTCTTTTAATAAAGTTATTAATTGTTCACGTTTAACTAAGGATAAAGAAGAACAAATTTGTACATTTTGTGGGTTAGTTTCATTGCCCAGATTTATTGACAAAATTTCTTCAACTATTGGTTGGGCACGCACTTCTTCTTCTCTTTTTATTAAAAGTTTTATTTCTTCGGAGATATCCTTGTCGAATTGAAAATCATATGAAATAGATTAAATAAAATAGAGTAACTGGAAATTTTGTTCATTTTATTGAAAGAAGATGGAATTACAAACTCGAAGGCAAAAACATGGAGAGGTGCATAAATAGACGTGCCCTCAACAATAGACTCTAACTCGGACTCAGACTCAGAACAGACCTCATGCACATTACAGGACTCTAAGGTCCAGTTCTTCACTTCCTTTGCAGTTGCATCGACGATGAGCTTGGTGCAGTCGGCTAGTGCATTGAAGCCCATCATGAAACAGTCTGGGTCAGTAACGAGCAGTTGTGCCATCTCTTCATTGAATAAAACTCCCATGTCGATTCCATCAAGCTTGTCCGCCCAATATTCCTCTTGGATCTTCTTTCCTTCCTCTTCCCCTTTCACTGTTTCCTCTTCTTTCGTGTCAGATAACTGATGGCCAAAGAAGATCTCTAGCCCTGGCAACTTTTGGCTGGCTTCTTCGTTGATCCATGGCTTTGGGAAGCCACAGTACGAGAAGTCTTCTCCTTCTTTGACAAAATACCTATTGAGCATTCCTATATAATTGGCCTTCCGTCCCCTTTTATGCCCTTCTAAATCTTCTCCTGTCGGTTTGTATCCAAGACCAAAACGGCGAGCAATTTGGTAATACCTGGACAGGTTTGGGAATTTCTTGCTGCTTACACCTTAGCCCCATACCCGGGAAGTAGGACATTTGCCTCATCATCGTAATTGCTCTTGGGTTGATGTACATCTCTTCTTCATTCAATAGCATCTGAACAGTCTGTGCTTCATCGAATTGGAAGCCACTTAGCGACACGTCACCTTCGCCATGCTGAACCTCCAAAAGAGTTGAGCCTTCTCCTCTTGGGGGTTGGATGCTGTCTTCTCCATGGATAGTTAGAACTGCCCCATTTCTTATTAGTCTCATCTTTTGGTGATGGGTTGATGGCACCACCTTTATGTTCAGGTCATGCAGCCATGGCCTGCCTAGCAACAGGTTGAAAGAGGCCGGTACGTCCAGTACGTGGAACTCAACCAAGGTCTCCAAAGGCCCTATGATAATGCGAATGATACCAAGCCCAACACATCCCTCCTTGTGTTATCGTAGGCCTGGACCCATTGATTACTGGGTGTGAAATGTTCCAGCTTTAGTCCCAAGCAAACTGTTATTCTAAGCAGACAGACATTTAACGCAGACCCATTATCAATAAGGGTCACCAAGACCCACTTTTCTAGGCACTTATCAGTTATATGCAGGGGTTTGTTATGGTTCTTTCCTTCTGCTGGCAGATCCTTGTCAGAAAAGGAGATGACTTTTGGCTAGGTAGCCAGCAAAATGAGCCTAACGACTTGCTCCAGGGTCGCCTCTATTGAAACACTAGCTTTGTTCAGGACTTTCAGCATAGCTTGTCTATGTTTGTGCGAGGCCATCAATAAACCCCAAATGCTGACATTAACCTGCGTCTTTTTAAGCTGCTTTAGCACAGCGTCATCCTCTCTTCTTGTTCCTTCTCTTTCCCTTTCCCGCTTGACTGTCCTTTCTCCAATTGAGTCGACTTGAAATGTCGTCCACTCCTGGTTAGATGTTCCACACCGTCCTCGGGGTCCCACAATCTCGGCATTATACTTTCGGTATGTCTTAATTTGTTTATGCACAAAGATCTTTCAAATGCCCACAGATCATCTAACTCACCGACCACTACTCTTCCTCTTCTTTCCTCATCATCCTCAATGGCCCACGTATTATCGACCTCTTTCCAGATGACTTCTTCGATGTACTCCATGTGTTGTTCTCGAGTAGCCCAAAAGTCAATCCACGTAGGCCCATCTGATTTCAGCACGACCCTTACCAGCCAATAGGATTGCATCTCGTCGACATATATCTCCTCCTCAAAAAGTTAAGTAAGAGTAATGCCATCAAGCACGTGGCCAAACCCATAAGATCGTGCTGGGTAATCTTGCGACCAATTGTCTTCTTCACTGCGTTCCTCCTCTTCTTGCTGGTTAGCTTGGATTACTGTTCAATACCATCCACAGGTATTATCATTCCATTCCTTTATCCTATCCCGGCTGCTTCTAGCCATGATAAATGAGCATGCTGTCTGATCCTCAGTTGCTAAAATATGAGGCCGCGACAGATATGCTAAATAGATATATCGGCTCGGATCTTCTAATTTACCCCAGCCTGCTTAGCATGGTTTGGTAGGGGGTTAGTCGTGACATTATGCTTTGGAGCGACAGACGACAGAGGGATTACTTTGTTATCAATGAGATCCTGGATCTCGTGGCGCAGTCGTATACACTTATTAGTCAAATGTCCATGGCCCTGGTGATAAGTGCAATACTAGGAAGCATTGTATCTCAAAGGGAGGGGATTAGGCACCGGCATGGAATCCAATAACTTGATGAGCCCTTTCTAGACAAGTCGATTCAGGGCAGTGGATAGTGAAATATTAAGGGGAGTTAAAACTCTCCTTGGCCGTTGTTGTGCTTGCTGACTGTTGCTTGCCAGCTGATTGTGGCTTGGTTGTTGGGTAGAGAAAGAAGGGTTCAGGAGATTTATCTCGTTCGAACATGACACGAGGTTGGTAACAGCAGATTGATCCTGGTTATTTGCAAGGAAGGTTCTTCTAGGTTTCTAGATGGGCTAAGCTTTTTTGATATCCCTAGATTGTATGGCGTCTTCAATCTGTACCCCAACATCGAACAGCTGTTCAAAGGTAGAAAGAGGTTGTGTGATAAGGTAACGCTTTAGTGGGGACAGTGGATTCTTAACCACGATCGTCACTTGTTCTTTCTCAGTGGGTCGGTTTGTCATTTTGTCAGCTTTGCCCCTCTACCGGGTTAAGAGGTTAACAAACGATTCCCGATTCTCTTGGCGAGTTGTTTCTAGCAGTCGGGTAGTTATGTCCAGCTGGACGTTGTAGCTATACTGACTAATAAAAGCCATAGCTATATCTTCCCAAGTTTTAGTTTTGGCCACCTCTAGAGAAAGATACCATCTTTGTGCTGTCCCAAAAAGTGATCAGTGAAACAGTTGGGCCTTGAGCTGATCGTCTATCCCCATGGGAGAAAAAGTTCCAATGTACATTCTTAATTGAATTCGAGGATCTCCAGTGCCATCAAATTTCTTCATTTTCGACATTTTAAATTTTTCTAGAAACTTGGCATCCGGGAAAAGTCATAAGCCTCCATATCCAACATGTACTCTTCCACACCTTTGGCTTTTCTCAACACCTTCTCCATTCGGTCAATCTTCTCCGCCAGTGCTAATTACCTAGACTGAGCTGTGATCTCTTCTTCCACAACGATATGTCGGGGAAGCCGAGGTAGCGCAACAACTTGCGTTGCCTCCTGTCCTTGATTATCGTCCCAGAAGTCCTCATCGTTCTCGTTTATATCTTTCAGTTGTCCATTTACAACGGGTATACGAGCCTGAATCACTCAGATCTACGCCTGGTATTGGTTTTGAGCTTGGATTTACTGCTCCACAGCTCTCTATATCTCAGTAATAGCTCTCATCAGAGCAGTCAAGTTCACCTCATTCTTTGTCATTTTAGCTGACTGTTCAGATACCTTATAGAGTCTGCCTGTGTGAGACCCTGACCCTTATCTTTTGAGTTATTTATATACGTGACGCTTTTATTCTAGTATATGATAGCATCGATGCATGGTTTATGCTTTAAAGTTGTAGAAAAGCATGTGTAATTGTGGTTTATGCTTTCCCAGACCTTTGTTAGGTGGGTTGGGTTGGTTTTTGAGCCTTGAAACCAAAATAGAAACCAGTAGGCTTCTGCTCGAGGGTTCAGTCGATTGAGGGGGTTAGTTCGGTCGACTGAACTGGTTTTTAGGAGTTCGGTCGACTGAACTCCTTGGTTCAGTCGACTGAACTGAGGCGTTGCACATTTTTCTAGGAGCTTCAGTCGACTGAAGTGCTCTCTTCAGTCGATTGAACAGCCTTTTTGACGCGCTTATAAGAGGTTCTAGGGGCTGGAGTGTTTGGAAAGGCTTTTTTAAGACCTAAGTTTCCATTTTCTCCTCTTTCTCTCTAGCTTTGAGGGCCTGAGGCCTAGTTTGTTGTTGATTCCTTCGTGGATCCTTGCTATCGGGGTCGAGGGCTTCGCATCCATCCTACCGGATTCTCGTTCTAACATCATTTAGTTTTGAGACGTCGAGTTCTTGACTCTCTGAGGTAGGATTCTAGACCTACTATTGTTATGAGGGTGTTATATGCAGTTATACTTCCTTTCACCAGGTAAAAATGCATGAAATGTTGTTTACATGTTTTAAATCGTGATTTTTGGGTAAACGTGGGTTTTTACGCCTTTTCTCGGTTATATGCATGTTTTGGGTAAGTGGTATCCGTAGTTTTCAAAAAAGGTTTGAAAACGAGGTAGTTTGTGAAATCGGGTGAAAAATGTCTTTTAGAAGGTTTGGAGCTAACCCGCGGGGTTGAGTCTCACCTTTTAAACATTTTGTTGGAAATTGTTTTAGATCTCCATTTTGATGGATTGGATCTCTTTTTATACATGTGTTGTATAAATCATTTTACAGGTATTCGTAGTTGAGCTACAGTGGGTTTTTAAATGTGCTCCGTAGATGTACCGTGGCAGTGTGTGTGTTTTGAGTTGGGCTTCCATTGCTCCTCGGTGTAAGTCCAGAAACGTGCGCAGAGTAGGTCCCTACGTGCCTTCGGGTTAATCCCCGTAAACAAGGTTGGTGAGTGCTTAGTGCCCTCGTGCTGTGGTCCCGTAAACTAAGTGGCTGTGTGGGTGCTTAGTTCCTTCGGGTGTTACCCGTAAAATAAGTCGGTTGCCTCCGTTAATGGCGTTATTGTTGTAACTCCGTATTGTTACTAAACCTACGGGTCGAGGGTATTGGACGAGAGTCTATGGTTGTTACCTTTGTCCATGTGGCAGAGTCGGTACATAGGACTACATTTACATCTTTCTCCTCGGCTGAGTGGCCTGAGTGGAGCTTATTGTTTATTTACAGCTTTTCTTAACTGTGGCATGATATCTGTCAGGATGATATGCATAGTTTGAAGGATGAAAATGTGGATTTTTATGAGATAAAACCTTTTGAGACTCGTGTTAGTCTGACAGAAAACTAGTGGTTTTGGAAGGAAAACTTTTTTTGGCTCTAGTGGTTGAGCTCGTGTGTGTATAATTGCATAGCCTGCTTTACAGTTTTATTGTCTATATTCTATTGGGCTTTTGCTTACGGTGTGCAATTTTGCTATAAAACCTTTTCAGGTGAGCATGATGAGACGACCTAGTTGCAGAGGTGATGGAAGACTTGCTACAGTTTTTCTTTTTTGAGACATGTACTTACACATGTGACGCATGTTGAGGCTAGTTTTGTACGCTTTTAGGCGATATGTTTATTCATGTATGAGAATGCATGTTTTCAGTTTATGAGAGTTGAACTGTGGGCACTTTTATCCAAATGTTGTACATTTTTATTATCAACTGTGAAACCTATTTTCTTAAATGGGTGTTTTGGTGGGCTTT
>JAUMHN010416817.1:0-13697 GCA_032360265.1 Heliamphora ciliata
ATTCAAATTCCCAACTTTGCTCCCATTTTAATACTTGAATCTTTCCATTATCACACCCGTATCAATATCATCCATCATCATGTATCTCAATTTCACTTTGACATATATTAATTTAATCGTTAATCGAGCAAAAAAAATTTTATGGCACCCACGCCCAAACTTAATTTCTTCTCTTCTCTTACTGAAAATATACAAGAACAAAATAAACACATAACGGGTGGCTACAATTTCCCCCCTTTTGGGAATTTCGTCCTCGAAATTCATCTCATATCACACCAAGGTTTCCTTTAATCTCAATATGTGTCCACAGAATTGCAATATAACTCAAGGCTACACCAAAAATAGCTGCGTTTACAGCGACAATCCTCCAAAGGAGTACTTAAAATTTCAAGATATCACAACACCCAACTAGGTCAAACTCAACCCAACCTCCTAAAGCCAAGCTACACATTACTCACCACCTAATCACATCACATCAACATATGTTCACATACCGAGGGAAAGCCTCAGAGTAACGTGACAATCCAAGCAACTAATTTAGATTTATCAGAGAAAGAACGTCGGCCAAACGCTTTTCTATTTCGAACCCTGAAGTAGTTGATCGGCCGCCATATGTCATGCCACATCATCTCAAGACTCGACCTCCATGCTCATATAAACAACACATAACATGCGCAAAATAATTCAATCGAAACCCATGCAAGCACACAATTCATGCCGTGTAGTGGTGCCTAATCTTATCAAACAGTTTTCATATAAAGGTCATCCTTACTTCCCACAGCTCCTAGGTATTCAAACCTAGAGCTCTGATACCATTTGTAACGCTCCGACCCCGGGAAACCCATGAATCAACTCAATCATCCTGTATATAAAGGTCACTAACAATAAGAACATATTAAAACAGAAACCTTCTTTAAGCATTTAAATTCTCATATATATCCAATTTCAAACAAATTCCTGTGACTTTCCATGAGTTTATTACAATCACAATATCATTATACTCATCCACTCAAATTTACATATAAACAAGATACAAATACAAAGAGATATAAGACTATTCTTCTAACTTCTAGCCTTTCCCATAATGTAATCTTGGCCCTGGTATCGCTCCTGGTCCTTGAAACCTGAAATGATTTTGTAAACGTACGTGAGCCGAAGCTCGTAGGATAAGATTAACTCAAATGTGATGCATGATTTGTGAGGTGTGACGGGTGCATACAAGAGTTTGATCAAAATTTTATCATTTGTTCTAAGATAACTTCATAATGCATAACTGAGTTTTGCATAAGGGGATTATTACTCCATATTTCTTAATTTCCATGAGATTAACCATTTCACCCTTTTCAATTTGTCCACACTTTTACCCTTTTCAATTATCCCAATACCAATCACCTTTCTATTATATTTCCAAGTTAAGGTTTTATCAACCTAATAAGTTATAACACACGCCTACACACACTCAGTTAATATTTCTTGTATTTCACCAACTCGTGGTTAACAAACATAAGTGCTGATGCCGGACGAGCGTATAGACCCGCATAAAGTTACAACCAACCTGGCCACACAGGCCCCATGGAGTAACGAGACATTCTATACCCCGACACGACTAACCTCTCTTCCCGATTTACCAGCCGGTGGGCAGAGAACCCAATAACGACCTTTCCCGGTTCACTAGCCGGCGGGCAAAGAACCAAATCTGCGCAGTTTTTTAGTCTTTCACTATGAAGCAACTCATGCCTAACCTTAAACGATCCCTTGGATCTCAAATCTGTCCTTTTTATATACATATATCACAACACAACACACACAAGTGAGTCTAACCCAAGTGGTTTCTCTCACCAAACTCAACACAACCAACTTATTCATATTGTAAAACACACATGCGAGTCCAACCCAAAATGGTTCCTCTCGCCAGTCATTTTTCACACATTATCATTTCAATTTCAATTTCAACTTTTTCATTTCAATGTCAAGTTACATTTGGTTATAATATTCAATTTCTTCCTTTAAATCAAATATAGTATAAGCTCCAATGCACAACCTTTCATGAATCATATTTCATAAAGCACCGATAACACAAATTTTAATTCGTTTGAAATCATGCCGTGTGAAGAAAATAGAATGCACCCATCATATGCATGTAGATATATATATACTAACTGAAATCCATGTTCTCCTTCCAAAGCTTAGGGTTTTAAAGGATGATCGTGCTACTACATGACTCATAATTACCTATACTTGTTTCCTCAAAACCATCTTCAATGCAGAAAATCTATTTGCCTCGTAAGGCTTAACCAAATGGTCCGACATATGCATCCCAACCCAAATTGATTTTCATAGGTGCATTAATGGCCCAACAATCAAGAAATTTGATAAAAGGACCACCAATGATGAAAATAATCCTTTTCAAGACATTTGGCCCAAAAAAATGGGTGAAAAAAGGTTAAGAAAATTTGACATACCCTCACTATTTTAATCATAACGTTTTCTATAAAATAAATATTCTTGTGAGAGTAGTCTCGTTGGAAAGAGGACTTCTGGGGCTTTGATTTGACTACAAAAACGACCCCATTTGGAGTCTGGATGAGGGAGATATGATCAAAACAAGTTGACCTTGCGCAGTTAGTCCGCTCGAGCGGATGACGGGCACTCGAGCGCCCAACTCTTTGCCAGTTGGTCGCTCGAGCGGAGAGGGCTCTGCTCGAGCGCGCTGATGTCCGAGAAAAATCCAGATTTTCCCCTGTTTGAGCTTCTAACTTCAAAACCCTTAAATATTCATCAAATATGTCTCAAATCTCAAGTTCTAACCCAAAATCGTTGGATTCAAGTCTCATAAACCCTTTTTATACAACAAATTTGAACAAATCATGGTTAATCTTTTCCCAAAAACTCAATTCTTTATGCAAACCCAGCCCAACCCACACATTACACTATCAACCCTTCAAATCATGTATGAAACCTACTATATTTTACTCATATAACAAATTATCAACTCAAATCAACACACACAGATGAGAGAATCTAGATCCTACCTCAAATCGCCCAAAAGCTTAAGATTCCTCCAATTTCTCCCTCTTAGGGGTTGGATGTTGAAAGATCTCGCCTCTAGAGTACTTTATCTTCCATTTCATTGCTCCAAAGCTTGATTTCTACCCTTGCTTGCTTCTAATCTAGCTTCAATCATTCAATTTAGGTAATGGAGGGTTAGGGTTTCCAAAGGGTTTTTGGGTCTCTCTCTCTAGAAAGGGAAGAATAAGAGAAGGAAAGAAGAAAACTCAAATGAGTCTCACGTGGCTGTATATATGTATATACACATATATAATCTCCCAAAATATCTCCAACGTTCGAGAATACTCTAAACATATCCCGATAGTCCGCTCGAGCGGACCCGCACTGCTCGAGCGGTGACCTCTGAAGCAGAATTCCGTGAACTTCCTTAAAATTTCAATTCAAATTCCCAACTTTGCTCCCATTTTAATATTTGAATCTTTCTATTATCACACCCATATCAATATTATCCTTCACCATGTATCTCAATTTCACTTTCGCATCTATTAATTCAATAGTTAATTAAGCAAAAATTTTATTGCACCCACGCCCAAATTTAATTTCTTGCCTTCTCTTATCGAAAATAGAAAAGAACAAAAAAAAATAAGCACGTTGCGAGTCATTACACGTCGCTAATGGTAATTATCCACGACAAGCCATAATCGTCGTCAATGATGTCTTTTTGACTACAAGGCCAATCGTCGCTAATGGTAACCAATCAATGACAAGGCATTTTCGTCGCCAATGACCTATCTTTGTCTACAAAGTAGCCGTCGCTGATGCTCCTAATTCGTCGGTAATGGTCACATTTGCCGACGAAACATATGTCGCTGTATAGTCACTTAAAGGACAATATATTTTGAGCAACAAATATTATTTTTGTCGCTAAAGGTAAACCAGAAACAAAACTCCCATAATTAAACTATAATATTTTTTTTGCTAATTATACACAAAAAAATCTATATAACACAATAATAATTACCACCAAATGCAGTATCATCAATTTAATTCACCAAAAAATTAGCAACAATAATAATAATATAATTCAAAACATATCCAAATAAAATAACAAGTTCCAAACATTCAACCGTTCAAAACATATCCGAATAAAAATAATAAGTTCCAAACATTCATCAACTGTTCAAAATATATCCGAATAAAAATGATGTAAATTACAAAATAGGTCATCAAATCCTCAATTCCAATAGCATGATCATCACTTCAAAAATATAATAGAATCCTCGATCCGTATCTGTTATAAGAAAAAGAAATCATTGTTAAACTCTATAAAGTAAAAATAAAATTAATGAAATTAAAAAAAATATAAATTACATAAATTTTCTTTTCATTTTCTAACCTAAATTTGCATTGAATTTCACATTATTAGTACAAGTTTCTTTAGTACTATAAGTAAACTTACCAAGAAGAGCTCGATCCACGACTACCATTGTCGCGTTGGGACCATGACACTCCCATTTGGCGAACCACGAAATCTTGAAAAGCCTCGAACATCTTATTATTCGCTTCAATCGTCTCTTGTTGTTGCTTTATTGATTCTTGTTACTGCTTTATTGACTCTTCTTGCTCCTTTATCATTTCTTCTTGGATCTTGTTCAACTCTTCAATATTTCCACTTTATTGCAGAGAGTTTGAACCTCTTGTTGCAATTGTACAGCGGAGCTTTTAGATGATGACGACCACTCACCAATTCCATATCCTTTTAAGTAACCAGAGCATTTTTCTAGTACATCAATCGCCATCTGCTCTTGTGTAACTGGTTCCGCTCCATCTTGTGATGCCTCTTCGCGTAACGTTTCATACTTTGCCTGAAATATTTATAAAAAGTTAAACAATTAGTAATAATACAAACAAAAAAATTTACAATTGCACACATACTTGAATATACTTACATGCAATTCAGCACATACGGGGTCTACCCAGTCACCTTTTTTCTTACTCGTGTGGGAGTCCTTGAAAAAGTCTGAAATGTGGGGTTTCTCACCACCATTCTCATTTGCCTAATGCAATTTATTCCATGAGTTAGTGAATATTTAACAATTCATATTTATATATCTTATTTTAAAACTGAAAACATATCACCTTGATGGACATTGCAGCAGGAACAGATCTACAGCCCATTGTATGGTTGAACGGCAAATTAGATCGATTAATTTTGTTTTTCTCAACCTAAATCTACAAAATGTTTTAAAAAATATATAAGTTAAATATTGCTACTACTATTGCAATTCCAATATAAAAAACTTACTGCATGCTTTTAAGATGGCCAAACATGATTAACCATATATTCCCAGCCTTCTTGTTTTACTCCTTTGTATGCTCTAGTCTTTGGGTCATCACTAGCCTCTATCATGTCCTCGTAATGGCTTTTCATACGTGCCTTCCAATCTTTATAAATATTTTGACATTTTTTCTCAATACAACTCCTAACAACCTCGTTGGTGTCGTAGTATTTAATCTCAAACTTGTCCTACATACATATGAATTGTCAAATTAGAAATCATTTTCATACATAGCAAAGATAACTTTATGATAAATATTGAATCGAAATACTTGTGTTACTTACATAATTGGAGCTTTAAGTGCATCGTCAATGTCATCCCATTTTTCCACTCCTTTTTTTGGGTAATTAAATGTAACATAAAGAAAAGAAAATTATACAAGATTCCAAGGGGCATACCCTAGGGAGATACAAACTTACCAAACAAAACAAAGAAAACTAAACAACATGAACCACATAGCCCCCGCTAGGAAGTAGGGGAGACGAGCTAACAAGGCAAAAACCACACAAGTCTCACGAAAAGAAAGGACACAAGAGAACTACCAGCCTACAGGGCCAAGATACCATTTTTTTCTTTTTCTTACTGCTAAACTGCTTAGCCTGCTTACTTCTTGCCTTTTGACTAGAGGGAGAAAGAGGGGCTTCTTACTCCCTGTCAGCCGGGGTCCACAAAATCGTAGCCTCACTATTATCCTCATCTAAAAGACAAAAAGAGTTAGAGATAGTTACATGTGCCCCTAGCTCCCTTTTGCCCACATCGGCTGACAGTGTTAAAACCACAGAAGGAGCATCATCTTGAGACCCCTCAGCCACAGAAACTGGCGGGTCCGACACTTGCCTAGTTCTAACTCTCTCCATTGGGACCGAAGGGTTAGAGTTCCAAATAACAAGATTATCATGTGTAACACTCCTACCATTCCCAACTTGAATCCTCTCTCCATGGCCTTAATTCTTATCAACATCTGCCTTATGATCGTCAGATTGATCATAGAATGGAATCTGCACAGTAAGTTTACACTTGCTAGTTTTATGACCAAAAACGCGACAATTCGAACATATACCAGGAAGACCTTGAAATTCCACATGAATAGTAGCAAATTCACCTGCACATCTAACAATGATCTCATGCTTCAAAGGAGTAACCACATCGATCTCGACACATACTCGAGCATAAGAAATGCGTTGCTTAGATTTCGTAGCCCGATCCAAGAACAAAGGCACACCCAAAACACTAGTAATTCTTCTTATGCATTGCGCATTCCAAAACTCTAGAGGTAAGTCATGAAGTTTAACCCACACTAGGATCTTAGCCATGGCCTCCTTAGATAAACATAGACAACGTCTCCATCATTTAAGAATAAGGAGTTTACCCGAGAAATGCCAAGGACCCTTTTCTAACACACTTTCCATAGCCTCCCTACTCTGAAATTTAAAAAAGTAAAAACCATTATCATTCCCATAGACATCAGTTAACCTGAATTGAGTCCATAAGGTCTTGGTTGTTACCCTCACCAACGCAAAGGCTAGGTTTACATCTAGAAAATAACCGACTAGGCATGATGCCCACTCCTTATCATCAATAAATTCACTACCAATATCAACAGAAGCTTCATGCTCTGGATTCCTTACATCAATGTACTCAAGCCTGGAGCTAGAAGAACTACGATTTGTTAACAGTAATTCCCAATTTTTAGCCTGAGGCGGTTAGGGTTTTTGTCAAGCACAACACGAGCAGAATTATACCCTTCTCCCGCATGTTCAAAACCAACTTCACTACCCAAACAACCTCTGCCATATTGGGTGCCTCGGCCACGAAAGCCTCCACGATTCTCTATTATGGCACGAGGTACAGTAACACCAGAACAAGATTCAAAAAAGTCTAAACCAGGGTGTGGAGTAGAGTCACCTTGTGTTGTGTGTTCGCCATGGAAATGACCTAATTTAACTTCAATGTCAGCTATACGTCCCGTGCTGAAAGGGCTAAGTCCTCTTCGTGCTCGATTCAATGCCTCAATAGCAACTCTTTCAAAACAAGAGTTGGCCGCAACTGGAACAGGGCTTGATGAACCTTCAGCACTATCGCCATACAATGTACCGTCGGGTGCCTGAGGCTGCGCCATAGCAGAAACCCAAACCTGCTCTGTTACCTGACCCCTTGATAAAACCCCACTAGATAGGGATTGAGGAGCCATCCTAGGCCGAGATTCTTGAACGGGAGAAGAACCCCCTGAACTAGAGATACCTATCTCACCATCGCAAAAAGTTGTTAGCAACCATGCTTGAGGTCGCTGCTCCACATAGGAGAGAGACGTCTTTGGCGGACCCTCACTGGGCGTTGAAACCCTATTTAGATCCTGCTCCGTGTACTTGTTAATCATCATCGACAGCATTTGAGGATGACCCTAGCATGAAAGATATTTTTGCACTGTCAGTCGCACCATATTTCACACACACTTCACAAAACACTACGCGAAGCCATTGGGGAATATTGTTAATTTTTTTTTCCACTCCTTGCAATAGGGCAACCATTCTAATTTGTACTCCGAGTTCATTAGCTAGCCTAGTGGCATTCTCACCAATAGGAGCTCTAGCATCATCGGGAATCTCAACAGAGAGTGGGATGCCACCGTGACTAGCTATGATCTGCGATGTTTTTTTCCCACGAGTTGAACTTCGGTTTTTTCTAGATGTTGTAGCTGAAAAGACCAAAAAAGTTAAACTTCATTAGTAGACAATTTGTATTACATTTCTAAACAATGTAATGCATATTAAATGTATATCCAATATAATACATAAAACATACCTATGGTGGTGCTGTCTTGGGTAGACGTAGGAGACGGTGAAGACAATATAGTATAAGGCATGGTAGTAGTAGTCTCCAATGACTGTAATGGACGAGTTGCCCTGGTATTTCGACCTGGGGCCATATGTAATCTGACACAAATTTGTTAATGAAGTTTTATACACGGGTATAGTTTACATCTTGTTCTCAACTACTAAGTTTTTACTCTTCTTTACTACATGATTGAGAATGTGATAACCTACAAAATCTTACCATCATTAAATCTCCTGTATAATTTCAGTGTATTAAATGAAACTTAAAGCTCAGGCAACACATTTGGACTCAATCTGACTTGTGAATTGGGGTTTAATCTATAGAACACTCGTATTCTAGATAATAAAACCAAAGTCTATCTTATTTATGCCCTCAGCATCATGTGCACTGAAATCAACAAATCCAAAATCCTAAGCAAAGCGGTTGACATATTCCGGGCCAACAGCCTAATACGCACAATCTCCCCATAACCTTTCAATTGCCCTAACTTGGTCTTCATCCTAGTTTGGGGGGAGACCAAAAAATACCGACTTCAACTGGGCCATTACATCTGGGTCTGGCTCACGTAAAGGTTCAGCGAAAGCCACTTTTGCAGTTCTCTCAGGAAGGCCATTTACAAACAACAAAATGGCTGAAGAAATGAAGCATGACAGTTTGATATAATTACAAAGTGGCATTATAGTCCCATGTTCTCAAGCCAAAAACGAGCTGAGCTTAGGCCTCCCAATATTCCAAAGGCATTCTCAGCTCATTTAGTATGCAAATGAGCCTAGTAACTAATGGCCAAAAGCACTTGGGATGTTAGAACTTAGAATTAAGTCATATGTACTGCTTTGGTATATAGCTGAAGAAATGAACCATGTTCAGATATTTGTTTGGTCACATTTTTTCCAAATGCAGCATGGAACATCAAATACTCTAAATCTACTATGGAAATTGTAACTAGAAACAGCAGACTATGTAGCAAAGTTGAATTCTATCAAATAGTTCTAAGAAAGTGACCACACATAAAAAACAAGTTACAATTGATTAGATCCTAGCAACTAAAACAGCAGGTCCATAGAACTCTTTAAAAAATTTGTTATTCTTTGACAGGACAAAAAGTTGAGGAAATAAAAATAAACTAGGCCATCGCAAGGTGTTGCAATGGTTATCAAGACATACTAATAATCTAAAACCTGAATAGATTCTTGAGTGATCCTAAGCAACTCAATTCAAGTTAGTATCAGTAATAATGTGAATCACTACAGATACAGCCAACACCAAAAGCCTCAGTAAGTAATGATCACCAAATTTCAAAAGAGAAGCAATTCCATTGCAATAACAATACCAACAAAGAGAATCAAACACCAGTAAAGAGAAACTGTCCCAATTCCATTGCAATTTTTGAATTTTCAGCGTGAATTTTCAGTTTTGAATTTTCAGCATGTAGTTTCAGCATCAACAATTTCAGCTTTAATTTTATTTCTGCAGGAATCATGAAGAAAATAATGGGTAAGGCTAAAATCTGTAGAAATTTTATTTTAGAAGTACTATATGATATTTCATGTAGTTTTATGCCTTACAAGCTGTTGTTTTAGTTGGTTTTGAGGATAGGTGCAGTTCCAGATGGATTGGATCAAATCTGCCTAAGTTCTCGGTTCCCAGAACCAATGAAAAATGAAAAATCTGCTCTGCAGTTGGCATGAATAGAGTTAATGATACATATGAGTACATACACAGATAAATGCAAACACATACAAACTAGATGAATTCCCGATTCAGCGACAGCTTAGAACTTGGATATTTAAAGATTTAATCATCCAAAATATGCAAGTAATAACACAACCATTTATAAATACATTATGCACAAAACATTAAATTTGACCTCAAGTTCATAATGTGTTGTTTCAAAGTTAGTATTTGGAGAAGTGTAATCTCATAATTCAATTGGGAGAATTGCACTATAACGAAAGAGGGGCTTGGCAGTTGGCTCCCGGGTCCTAAATGCAATTGACATTTTACCGCGACTGTTGATTTATATGCAAAAAAGATGGAGAAAAAGACAATTTTGTGAAATGGAATTAAGCTGTTGTTTTAATTGAAGGCAAAATTAAAGAAAACCAGGCATTAATAATTGATTCTCCATTATGCCAAAAGTAGAAAGTAGGTTCCCTGGTTTTACCTTGATGAAGACCCCACAACATCAAGTGGTGAGAAAATGTCTACAGAAGGGGTGGGAAGGGAGTGGTTGCGTTGAGAGCTTTGGCCGCCATGTGCATCTTGGTTTTTACTTAAGTAAGTAATGAGGTTTCTTTTAAACCAGCTGCCCCATGGTACACGATGGACCTGTTTTTAGGCGTATATTTGGACAAAGGAAGTCATTCAAGATGTTTGCACGTTACCAAACTAAGGTCAAAATAGTTTAGACCAAGTTTCTAAAGATTCCTAGGATATCTCAATCAACCCATTAATCCGTCAAAATGTAGATTATATTGGTTAGTAGATGTGTCGACAACCTAACCATAGCACCAAATCACTCTCTAATTAGCAAATCAACAAATGGAGAGCAGAATACGGTCAAAACCATTAATTGGAAAATCACTCTCGAATTGGCAAATCCCAATTTGCTGGGTGCCAGTGTAGCACTACATCAGCAGAAATGCATAAGTAGAAATGCATCAGCAATGTATCCAGTGTAGTACTGCCATGTTTTTGGTGTTTCTCTCAAAAATGCATCAGCAAAACCATTTCAAAAAAAAAGAGGGAAGAGGAGAGAGAGACCAACCATGTCACACAATGCAACAATAAATTTTTGAAGACTAGAATTGAAGCAACAAAGGACAAGAGGAAAATGTGGCAACCAGGGACAAAACTTAGAACCAATAAGGAAAACTCACAACAATTACACAGTTCACCCTCCAATAACTAATTAACATATGCGTCAACATTCATGTACTAAATAATCCATGATCATCTTTACCAGCATTCTTTTTTTTTATCAAAAAAAAGCAGCAGCAAATGGGAGTGAGCAACACAGAAACCATCCTTAACATCATATTATTAAGAAAAATCATATTGAGCAACATCGAAACCAAAGTTCCTACATTTGTTTAAAAGCAAAATTCATCAGCATCAAAATCCAACATCAAGATCTATATCAGAATCAAAATGACTCTGTAGCTCATCTTCTTCATAATCTGTAGCATCACTGCAAATTGATTCATCTTCATCATCGGCTATGAAACCATCATAATCAACAAGATTGACATGAGCTTGTCTACCTCCTTGTAGAACTACATCACTTGGAATGATCTCAGGGGCAATGTCATTTCTTATAAATGGGACTGTTATAGTATCTTCAACGACAATTGGAACAACAGTGATCGTTTCATCTTGCTAGAACACATCATTAGGCATCTGCAATTCAACATCATTAGGTATTGCACCATCCACCTTAGGTATGTCCCAGATTCCTCGATGTTGTCTATAACTTTCCAATTTTTACCTAATTTAGTACAATTAACATAGAACACTTGTTTCACTTGACCAGGTAGGACAAAGGGGTAATTTTCATACAACCGACTTGTAATATCAATGCTTGATTAATGGGTATCGGTGCGCAATGTTCTATGACTACCAGTGTTAAACCATTCACATTGAAACAAAACGACTTGATTCCCAAGCATATAATTCATCTCCCACATCTACACAAATGTCCATAGAAGTCAATAGTTTAACACTCATGGTCCCCTTCTACAACTACACCACTATTTTGACTTTTACGATGGTTATCACGATCTTTGGCATGAAATCGAGCACCATTAGAAATACAGCCCGAATGGATATTAACTATAGCACCAAGACCGTTAGCTAATGACCGTAATTAATCAGTTACTTCTATTGACCCTACAGCTCGTAGTTCATTCATCTACATAAACAACATATGACATAACATATAATGTTAATTTTCAAAATAAAAATAATGTAATGATTATTTTGTGTCAGAAAGAGTTTTATACTTACTCGTTTTTTGAACCACTTCAGAAATTTCTCTTGTTGTGTTTTTGTGATGTCACGAACACTTTGATTTTCTAAAAGATGTTTGTGTTCCTTTTTTAAAAAATATATATATAAATATTAGACACTAATAACAAATCCTTACATTTACATATAGTTAAATGTTAAAGTACTCTAAATATTGTTCCAGTTCGAAGCTGTTATGTAGGACAAACCAATGTGCTAACTCTCTTTCTTTCTGCAATACTTCTGGAGCCCTTGTAATTAGGCCAAATGGATGCACTTTCTTTGTGAAGACCGCCAACCCTATTTTATTCACACCATTGTCAACATTCCGGTACGCTTGATTAAATATGGTTTCGATCCCACAAAGATACATGGAGCAAAAAGTAAGACACTCTTTGGCAATGTAACCTTCGGCAATCGAACCTTCTGGATAAGCTTGATTGGTGATGTATCATTTTAAAGTACCAAGTAGTCTATGAAATAAATAATATAAAAAATTAAATATACATTAAGAATTCATCATCATACAAAATTGAAATTAAGATAATACTTATTACCTTTCGATTGGGTACATCCATCAAAACTGCAAGGGTCCTCCAAGAATCGCCTCGTGAGGGAAGTGAATAGCTAGATGAACCATCACATCAAAGAATGCTGGAGGAAAAATCTTTTCCATCTTGCATAGTATAAGTACTATGCGATCTCGTAATAATTCTAAATTCGTCACCTTCAAAGTCTTGGAGCACAATTCTTGAAAGAAATTACCTAACTCGAATAATGTGGTACATATATATTTGTTGACATACCCAATCATCCCAATCGGAAGAACTCGTTGAAGTAGGACATGGCAATCATGACTTTTCAGGCCCGATAACTTACCACCCTTTGTGCTCACGCATCTCGAGGTGTTTACTGCATATCCATTCGGATATCGTATTGACTGTAAGAACTCACAAAAACCATATCTCTCATTTGGTGACAAGGTGTACAATGCTGGAGGCTTTTCTTAAGACCCATCTGGACGCCTTCGTAAGTGTTACTCTTTTCTTATTTTTATATCCTCCAAATCCATGCTTGCTTTTCCAGTGTCTTTATTCTTTCCATCTATTCTCAATATTGTTCCCAACAAATTATCACATATATTCTTCTCTATGTACATGACATCGAGGTTATGGTGGAGCTCGAGTGTTTCCAATATGGCAGTTCAAAAAAAAATACTTTTCTTTACCCAATTCAATTATTGATGTTCCCTTTTTCTTTTCTTATTGGTTGGATGCTTTTCATAAGGTGAGAATGTTCCCTGATTTAGTTACAGCAAAATTTATTCACCCGATTTCTCTAAAGGCATCGATCGGTATTCAATATTACCATTAAAGAGCTGACTCCTTCGCCATGAATGGTCCTTAGGTAAGAATCGACTAGCACTTGCGTATCCAATCATACTTCTCAACCGCTTAGATGAAACATCCTCGTTATAAGCAGGGCAAGCAAAATAACCTTTCGTACTCC
>JAUMHN010416828.1:0-13697 GCA_032360265.1 Heliamphora ciliata
TTAGATGTATGTATATAATATTTGTAGATAGGCCCATTAGCTATAAGGGCCCATTAGGGTTTTACTGTACACACCTTTGTAATTATTATATATAGTGGACCTCTCTAATTGAGAGGCTAAGCCTTTTGATAATCAATTATTCTCTTTTTACAAGTTGCATGTCAAGTTCTCTCTTTCTGATGGTGTTTTCCTTGAAGATCCTACTGTCTATCGCGATCTAATTGGGAGTTTGGTCTATTTTACGGTGACTCGTTTTGACATTGCATATGTAGTGCATGTTGTTAGCCAATTTGTCTCTACTCCTCGCTCCACGCATTAGGCTACTTTGCTCCGAATTTTACGTTATGTACGTGGTACCATCTTTCAGAGCTTATTATTATCTTCTTCTTCATCTTCAACTCTTTGGGTTTTTGTTGATGCTGATTGGGCTAGCGATGTCTTCGATCACAAATCTACTATTGATTATAGTGTGTTGCTTGGTGACTCTCTCATTACTTGGAAGAGTAAGAAACAATCCGTCATTGCTCGTTCTACCGCTGAAGCTTAATATCGTGCCATGGCTCATGCTACCGCTGAGATTGTGTGGTATAGATGGCTACAATCTGATTTGGGTGTTTTTCTTTCCTCTTTTACTTTTCTTTACTGTGATAACAAGAGTGCCATCCAGATAGCCCACAACTTTGTTTTTCATGAGTGTACGAAACATATCGAGATTGATTGTCACTTTGTTCGTCAATATCTTCAGCTTAGTATGATCAATCTTCCTTTCGTCTCTTCATCTTTGCAGCTTACTGACTTTTTCACCAAGACTTATAGTTTAGCTCGTTTTTGCTTTCTTCTTGGCAAACTCTCAATGCTCATTGGGCTCACATCATAATTTTAAGGGAGGTGTGAAAGTGGCATTTTTGTTATTTATTTGTTAGGTAAAGGGTAGTTTAGTCAATAATACTAATTAGGGTTTCCTAGTGTTTTAGTTTCTTTTTATATATTGTATAACCCATCATTAGTAGCTCTCTCAATTATTACAATAATAGATGGTTTCTCCTCCTCTCTTAGTTTGTATCAATTATAACCCTAAAATTCCCACAAGTGTCGTCCTATTTACAAACATCATAGGCATGCTAAGCCCATATAATTATAAACCCTATACAAATTGGATTCCTAGTGGGCTCATAACTTCACCCCAACCCAAATACATATAAATCAAAACATAATTATGTGCCCATACAATGCAAGATGCACATCAGCCCCGCAATCATTTCATGCTTTTTTCGAAACTTATTATTGCTCTTCCATCTGAACTTTTGTAGTTATCTTGATGCACAAATGTTTTTGGCTAGGGTTTGAATATTTCAAGGTTGAGTCTTGTGTCTTTTCACTTTTGGTGGTGGAGATTTTTTTTGATAAAGCACAATTGCTAGATATTTATATCAAATAATATCTTGTTGGTATCTTCTGTTGCTGAAAGAGCAGTATAGCATAATGTATGATCCCCTTACATATGGGTGAAAGCAGGGGTGGAGTGAACACACACATGGAAACATAAGGTTAAACGAACTGAAAACAGGGGTGAAAGCAAGGGTGGAGTGAGGGCACATAGAAATGTCTAAGGTTGGGAATCTTTATGTGAACATCTATATATTATATATACCAATATATTGTAAGAAATATTTTTATCTGTTTAGTGTTATTGTGGACAATAAAATATGAATAAATATTAAAGATTGATATCAATTGCAATCTTTTTTGTAAATAAAAATAAAGATATATGTAAATTCGAAGTACTCTAATAATTTCAGTTACTTTTTTCCTATCATTTGATGGCTACCAAACCTATCTATTGACAAGGATTATACAAATTGGGTGATAAGTGGCAATACATTAAGGTGATTCTAAATTCACACACTTTGTTTCTTGGGACACCCGCTTCTACAGGTGTTAATGCATCGTGTACAAGTGTCTTAATGCATAAGATAGGTGTTCAAAGAGAAAAGCGTGTGCATCTAGAATCACCCAATTATGTTGTTTGCTGCAGGTTCTTCACAAATCAAAGGATTGAATAGGAATCAGCTGGTACCAGCAACTACTAATTTATGTTGTGTGATGTTGCCACTCCTTTCCTCTGCTTTAAAATGTGGTTTTGGCCCTTAATGCCTTTTTATTTATTGATAATAACTGTACACTACAGTCCGATGCTTAGGACGATAATTTATAGGGTTTTGCCAATGAATGTTCTTCGCTATATGGGTGATGTCCTTGCCATCTGCAAAACAATGGTGAACTAAAATATGGATATAGCTGAAATCTAGATCTAGGATAAGTAAACATATTATGAGATTCATTAATCAATTTCATTTGAACTGAAGTGCTAATTATTTCCTTAGGTTGAACCTCCAAATGACTCAGTTTGGAACACACCTAATTCAATTTTGACCTTATTGGCTTGACTTTCTAATCTTTTCATGAGACATCACGTATGAAGCTCTACCTTTACCGATTAAGCCATTGCTTTTTGGTTGTGATGCCTATTGTTGAGACTTTATTAGTTTAATTCTTTTCTATTTTTATTTTATTTCCTTAATAGGATTCTTGTACTTATCTTTATCTTTGACCTAATAATATAAATATGATATGTGGGAGAAGGAGGCTAATCAACCTCCCTAAACTCTTTCTTCTCATCTCTTTTCTTTTTTTCTATCTCTCATTCTTTCTTCTTCAAACCTTAAATCCATATTTTACTATTCAACTCCTATTACTTAAAATGGTTTGTATGATGCATTTTGTAAAAATCAAGAAAGGATGAAACTAGAAAAACAAAATTGATACTTGCAAAGACTTGGTAGCTTAGGGGGTTTATTTTCTGTTCACATATATCTAAAAGCATTGAAATTTCCCAAAGACTTTCTCTTCAAAATCAAAAAGAAGCTTTTGTTTTTCTTTTCGTATTGTGAAATCATTTTTCTTACAGGTCTCAAGATTGGGCTATGGCTGTATGGGGCTTAGTGGAGGCTACAATGCACCTGTTCCTGAAGAGGATGGCATTTCAATATTAAAACATGCATTCAGTAAAGGAATCACATTCTTCGATACATCAGATTATTATGGTGCCCACGGTAATGAAATATTGTTGGGAAAGGTAATTAAGTGAGAACATGCTTTAATTAAGCATCTTTACATTTTTGCTTGACAGAATACTTTGAATAGTTTTTTGAATTTTGTTTCTTCTTTTTAAATGCTGACCTTGACATTGCACTACAGTGTATTTTGCGCACCTAAGCATTTTAGTCAGTGTTTTAGACAAAAATTGACTTATTTGAAAGTCAGCTCCGCTTTCTCTCACTTGGTTTTTTGTTTTCTTTTTACTGTTGATTGTTGACCATATCATTATATTTTGGTGTGTTTTCCATATCTAAGCATTTTAGTCAATTTCAGGCAAATTTGTTGTATTTTACTTAGTCTGCTTTGTTCTCGTAAGAAATTAACAAATAAATGAAAAGGAGAAAATTTGTGAGCTTTGAAAGGCTCTTATGTCCTTTCTTTTCCTTTCTTTTTTCTCATTCAGTGTGTTTCTGCAGGTATACTCTAGTTATGATTGTTTATTAGAGTACTGAATGTAACGTCATTCACATCTTTCATTTGCTTGATAAGTTTATAAATGAATTAATGTAAACATATGCTATCCTTACACTTCCGGACTCCATTTTCTTCTTCTTCTTTTTATTTTATATATTTTATTTTTTCCTTGGGGGTGCAGGATGCATGTTTATTGGAAATTAATGCACCATTTTGATCATTGAACTTGGATTTTTATAAAAAGAAATAAAAGACGTGGAAAATATTGATGCTATTGGTATAGGCAATTCGTTTATGTTGTGTTGATTAATAAATAAAAATTTTCATATATCATGTAATCGTATGTAATTTTATTGCTCATATAGCATGAAATTTGATTGATTGTGTAACGTGACATTTGACCAATACTAATTGCAAAGTTGATTCATATTCAATAAGGCTGCTTTCCTTGAAAAGGGGAAGATTCTTTCTTTAATTGACCATTATGAAATTTTTGGTATGATTTGCCAATCTATTGAGTTTGACCATAGGGCCATAGGACTGCATTCCATTTCTAGTTTTCCCAACTTTAAAGCGGGCCTCGTATATTTTGTGTAAAGAAATTAGACAAAAAAAGCTCAACCCACACAACTCCTTAAAACTCAAGTGTTAAGGAAATGAGAAACTAAGCTTTATATACCATACAGAAGGACCTCTCAATGAGCAATGTGGAACAATCCAAGGCACGTCCTGGAACACAACAACCGGATACTCGGTACGTTGGGAGGAGAGCAACTTAACTCTGATACCAAGTTGAGAAGCCTAACCCACACAACTCCTTAAAACTCATGTGTTAAAGAAAGGAGAACTAAGCCTTATAAACCACGCGGAGGGACTTCTCAATGGGTGATTTGGGACAATCTAAGACACCCCTTGGACCACAGCAGTCAAATACTCAACACGCTGATAGGAGAGAAACCTAGCTCTAATGCCAAATTAATAAGTCTAGCTTACACAACTTCTTAAAATTCTGCTGTTAAGGAAATGAGAAACTGTGCCTCATAAATCTCCTAATGAGCGATGTGGGACAATCCAAGACACTTCTTGGACCATAGCAGCTGGATACTCGGCACGCTGAGAGGTGAGCAACCCAACTTTGATATCAAGTTGAAAAGCCTAACCCACACAACTCCTTAAAACCCAAGTGTTAATGAAGAAAAAATTGAGTCTTGTAAACCGTGCAGAGGGGTCTCTCAGTGGGCAGTGTGGGACAACCCAAGAGAAACATCAAGATTTTTTTCCCTGTTGGTGGTTGGGGGGTGAGTGGGTGGAGAAGGATGGGGTTCTTATGAAGCTCCTTTTATAGAGGTGGATAATAATGTTTTGCTCAATAATAATGTTTTCTTGGGACGACACCAGAAAACTGGGATAAAATTAATTTTGTTAGTTGGAAATATGCAATTGAAAATATATTTTTATGATTTTGATTTACACTGTATATTTGTCAATTGCACGTACAATTGTTGACAACTATCCTTTCTACTTAGGAATATCAACACTCTTTCATATCAAGGCCCATTAATTTCATTTTACTATGCTTTTCAAAATGTTATGTTTTTGGTGGATTTTGCTAGAGGGAAAAGAAATTATTTTTCTAGGCTTTTGGTTATGTTCTTTAATTTGACAGACACTAATGTGCAGGCATTAAAGCAATTGCCTCGGGAAAAGATCCAGCTAGCCACAAAATTTGGCGTTGTCAAAATTGAACCTACTCATATGATAGTGAATGGTACTCCTGAATATGTTCGCTCCTGTTGTGAGGGTAGCCTAAAGCGCCTTGATGTGGAATACGTTGATCTCTACTATATACACCGGATTGACACAGAAACACCTATAGAGGAAACAGTAAGTGTTAATAGTTCTTTTCACCACTTGTTTTTAATACACTTCATTGAAAAAAGTTAAGCTGCAGTTATCAGTTAATGCTACAGAGTAATTAGTAGCTACCATGATATTAGAGCAAGTAGGTGTAATGTTCTGTCTTTTTAAGTTTCCTGATAATATATACATTAACTGACATGCATGTTCCACACATCAGGAAAAACCTGGCACATGTGAGTGGCTGTGCGGATGAAATTATTAATAACTTGCATGATTCTCCATCAACTTAAGATTTTAGAGAAACTGTCTCTTAACGCCCTTTAATCTTATGATTTCATTTCCTTTTTTTTCTTTGTTACCAGAAAATTTATTTTATTGTCTTTTTTTTTCACTTTATTATGTAATTAATTATAATGGTTTGTTCACTCCACCACTATATGTGATGGTGCAATTTATTGATTGATGAAAGTCAAATTTCTTTTGAATTGTAGATGGGTGAACTTAAAAGATTAGTTGAAGAGGGTAAAATAAAATACATTGGGCTATCTGAAGCTAGCCCTGACACGATAAGGAGGGCACATGCAGTTCATCCCATCACTGTTGTACAAATGGAGTATTCTCTTTGGACTCGTGATATTGAGGAAGAAATAATCCCGCTTTGCAGGTTTCTTCGTATTCACCCAATTTTCTGCATAGCATTTTGCAATTTCTTGTACATTTTTTTGGTTGGCAACAAAATATTGAGCTTTCTTTTACATCTTATTTATATATTTGCTAATAAACCTAATACACTTAACTTTGACGATGTAGATGGAGGTTTGATTGTCCTGGCCTCTTTTTCTTAGTGGCCGCAAGTTACACTATGCCAAAACATCACTTATTTGTTTACATATTGCTCTTGATTAGCTGTCATTTACAAAAGAAGCTTATCTGGACTAGATAACTTATTTTTCATTTAACATTTATTTCACTTTAATCTGATTTTTGAACTAGTAATTTCCGTGTCAAACTCTGAGCAATTCTCTTTTCATTTAGTCTAGAAAGCTTTCTAATTTTCATATTTTCCCCTTATATTTTTCTATTGGATTATTTGATAACCAGGGAACTTGGAATTGGAATAGTACCATACAGCCCTATTGGTCGAGGGTTTTTTGCTGGCAGGGGAGTAGTGGAAAGTTTGCCTTCAAGCGGTTTCTTTGTACGGAATTAAATAGACCTACCCTCCACTTTTTCAAATTCCTTAATGTAGATAATTTACGATATCACACACTGATTTAAATTCATTTTGATATTTCCTCTTTTTGCTTATTTGAACCAATTTTCTGATCATATAAACAACTTTTCATTCTATCAGGCATCACATCCTAGGTTTCAAGGACAGAACTTTGAGCAGAACAAGATGCTTTACGCACGAATAGATGCTTTGACAAAAAAGCATGGATGCACGTCTGCTCAACTTGCACTTGCGTGGGTTCTTCATCAAGGAGATGATATTGTTCCTATTCCTGGTGAGTGATGTCCATCAAAATTTTGATTCATCTTTAATGGTATGTTTAGTAGAAAAGATGGAAAAGGAGGGGGAAGGGAAGGAGAAAGGAAGAGGATTATTTTTATATTTTGCCTTTATATCCTTAGTGAATAAAATGCTGTGGCAGGAGGTTGAGAACTCTGGGTTGATGAGATGAGGTGGCTATGGAGGCCTCAAGGAAGATGGCAGGCACTAAGACAATCGGAGATCATCAGAGGTGATAAAAGCCCTTGGGGGAGGAGGGAGGGGGGAGGGAGAGAAAAGAGAGTAGTGGAGAGTTTTGAGGGCAATCAATAGATCCTTGTGCATAAAGAGAAGCCCCTTGTACTAGTGTCACTCTATGTTGTTGTATGAGTAGTGAGCAAGAATCGTATACAAGTGTCACTCGGGCACGAGACAACGTGTGTGTTGGCTACGCCAAAAGCATATTAGGTATTTTTGAATTTAATTTTGATATTTGGCTACGGCTACAGTAGGTTTTGGATATAACCAGGTACGTTTTGGGTTCGCGATTGATACATAAATGGGAACGTCATAGCTTATATGAAATTTTTTAATAAGTATATGGGTCCAAAAATAAATAACTTTTTTGTATTTAAAAAGCAATTAAAATCCCATAAGAAAACAAGACACACACCTATTGTCATATATTAATTAGATGAGTGGATCTAGTTTCAAGAGAAAGAATTAGAGAAAGAGAAGAGCATGGGTGGATCTATAGCACATGTCTAGTTTTTGAGAGAGAAAATGAGAGGGGGAAAGATGAGGAGTTGTGTTTTAAATTGTGGTATCCGTATATGTATTGGTATCAATAATACTGCCCATATATCACCGAAATCAGACTGTACCATCCAATACAGAAATAAATATCAGTACTGGAGATCCAAAAATCTGATACGTATAGATCGATTCGTATATTTCGAGCCCTGCTGATGGTGGTTATACAAAGAAGAAAATTATTTTTAAAAAGTGATATAAACTTTTTGTGGAAAAACCATTAACGAGGTTTGACTTAACACTTTAGTTCAAACTACATAAGGATTGTGTGTTCCCTTTTGAGCTATACAAGGGTTATGTGCTTTTGGGCAAATAAATATGCAACAATATAAAAAGAAACTTATTTTATAGCAATAAATATGCAACAAGATATTCATATAATAACAATGTCAAATACAGTTATACAACGATTGTTCGATGAGAAGTAACAAACACATATCTCACACCCTTGTTCAATTGCCAAGTGTTCGACACGAGTACATTTATTTTGAAGAGTGCATATGTAGCATATTAATAGGAACACTTGTTGCTGCTCAAACTGCAGTGGGAAATGGTTTTGGTACATTAGAGGATCGAGGATTGAGGAGAATATTTGGAAATTATTTTATATTGGTTAACAATTCTGACAATCACATGACTTAAAGGTTCATTAATCGTATATTTCGTGTTTATAAATATTTAAGAGACCTTAACAAAAACTATTGTATCCATCGATGGAATTGTATCTTCATCCAACATGCCTTTTTAAGTATTTTTTTCAATTGCAGCCTGTTAATCTCTCAGGCACTAAGTGGGTGTTTGGATCATGGATTTGTGAAGGGATTTGTGAAGGGAAAGGAAAAGGTAAAAGAAAACAAATAAGAATATAATAAAGTTAAGAAGCTAAGTTTATTTCTTTGATTTCCATCCTTCTGTAGAATTTCTATCTCAACAATTGTTTCTCTACTAAACACCCCTTCCCAACCCGCCCAGAGCGACTGCTGGCCAGAGAGCAAAGAGGCTAACAGGAAATACAATAGCCTGTCTCTTGGACAACCACTACTTTTCTTGCAGGGAAGATTGTGCTCCCTCCCTGAATCCACTAGCGAGTCTTCTCCGTAGTTCTTCCTCCTTATCCTTGAAGAAGTTGAATCGATTTCTTCGTTTCTAACCTTTTTCTCTCTCTTATATCCCTCTACAAATCCATGATTTAGATGCATCCTAAATGGCAAGGAATTGTGTTGAAGTCACATTTTTTCGCAATTTCCCTATATGCATGATCCTTTTAACATATAAAGTCTCTACATCACCAGTGATGGACATCCAATGAAGGATAAGAATACCTGTCATAGTTTAATATACTAATCACTTCATGCAAGCACATCAATGTCCAAAAGTTTTGACTTAAATTTTACTTCCTAGACGCATCGAGTCAAAAGTACATGATTATTAAAGAACATGGAATACTGCCATTTCTATCCCTTTCCGTTGGTTTCCTATCCTTTTCGTTTTGTCCCTCCCATTTTTTCCAAGGAGAGGCAGAGCAGAAAGAACATGGAATACTGTCATTTCTCGAGTGTCAGTGCAGCCTCTATTGCGCAAAGTCATCATGCGCATACAAATTTAGATCCAATAGTTTCTGTATCTGTAACTATGAATTCTCATATTCTTACAAATTTCCTCTTGAGATAGTCATATTGCTAATCCCTTGTATGTGCTGCTTTGGTATCCACCACTATTTTCAGGGACAACTAAGATAAAAAATCTTGATGATAATGTTGGTGCTGTGAGCGTAAAGCTGACAAAGGATGATGTAAAAGAGATCACCGATGCAGTGCCCATCGATGAGGTGGCCGGAGGTCGAGTACGTGACGCTGTTGATAAGTTCACATGGAGGTTCGCGAACACCCCACTGCCAAAGAATTCCGAGTGATCGTCCTGATATAGGGTCTGATAGTATGTTTTTCTGTCAACTTTCACACTTCTTCCTATAGGATACGGGATACCGATGCTTTATAAGATCATGATGTTCGTGTGCTACTTTCTGTGAACATGGAAATGCGGAGGGATGACTGCCGTGTTTTTTGGACAAAACCGAACTTTATTTATTGATCTTAGTGTGCTATCTTACTTTTGAGGCAAAAACATATAGGGTGACTTCCATGTTTTGGACAAAAAGTAAACTTAATATAAGTATTTTACCTAGTTGTGCTATAATCTCTTCTCTGGAACTTCTTACTTTTTGTATTACTTTTGCCAAACAGAGCCTGGTAAGATCATTAGGTTTCCTATATCTCACTTAGGCTCTACTCTACTAATACTGGAATTGGCATGGGTGTTAGCTGCCTAGAGGCTGCACCATAAATACTTCTCGGCCATCTTTCTACTTTATTTTCTTGGGGGCATTTGCTCTTAAGCTAAGAAGTACGAACACTTACATGGAGAAAGTGTATCATATCGGACACTTGTGTCGGATACCGATACTCCTCAAACAATGTTAAAAATGTGTCAATAGTTTTTCAACATATCTTAACTAAAAAATTAAATTTATAATATTCCCTATGTCGGGTATTCCTTTTTTTTCTAACCATCAGCGGCAAGTGTTAAAGAGGAGGCCAAACCAACCCAACCTAGACATTTTTCTGACACTTTAATGGTTCAAGAATAACCAAACATGTCGAATGTGATAAATCTCTTCCTATTAGCAATATTTTGCATATTCAAAATGCAATTTATGTATACTAAATATATTTTAAAATGTTTACAAGATGAATATATTAGTTTTTAATTTAATTAATGATATGTTACATGTTTTTCATTACATTTCAATAAATTATTCATATATGTAGCATATAATAAAAATATAAAAATATAAATTTCTAACATGCACTAGATATATCTTGTCCTGCATTTTTTAAAATTTGACCTCTTATCAGCGTGTTTATATCGTGTTCATGTTGTGTTTATGCTACTTAGCTTTTAAGTTAGTAGCAACGTTGGGTATAGGATCTGCACATGCATCATCATTATTTTTCTTGTTTTGTTAACCACTAACTTATTTAAAAGTTTAAACCGAGTAATTTTTTGTTATTTATATTCTCAATACACCTTTTTAGGTGTGGTCAAGTTCTTCTACATAAGCCACAAGCCCCAAGAAGCTGCAGAAGAGGATGATATATAAAAAGTACCTTGGATGATGGACGAACTAGCTGTGGTGCCTGGCACAGCAGGTGCCACCAAAGCACTGGGCTCTGCGAGGGCATACACTCGTCCTTGCGAAGCTTGTCTTAGGTATGCTCCGGAATTACTCTGAACACCTCCTCCCCGAGGGCAGTTCCAACGAAGGTGACCCGCTTGGCCACATTAAAAACAAGAATGATCCTCCTGTCGCCCCTTCAGTGGGCACTCCCTAGCACAATGCCCCAGCAATTTTCAAAAGAAGCAAAACATCTCCCGACGCTCAGAACGCCTTGATAAGGCAACAGATGACGTATGCGCCAAAAATGACTGTCGTTGAGGTCCCGTGGGACAAGGACTAGGACCACCCGACTTTCACTTCCTCAATTGGCGCCCACTTGTTTGCGCCCTTAGACCTCCTGTTGTGACTTCCTCTCCTTGATCTTCTGGTTCTTAGCCAATGCCTTATCAACTTTGATGGCAGCCTCCGCTAACTTCACGTAGACCCGAGTCCCAAGAACAGCAACCTTGGCCTTGATAGAGGGTCGAAGGCCCCGTTCCAGTTGTTAAGTGCGCAGCTCTTCAGTTGCCACCATCTCTGGTGCAAATTGTGACAAATTAGCAAACCTGGCCTCGTATTGAACCACTGTCATGTTCCCCTAGATGAGGGAACGAAACTCCTCCTAGTGGGTGCCCCTTGAAGATCCTGGAAAGTACTTCTCTAGTAAAACCCTTGTGAAAGTTGCCCACGTATCCTCCACGGTTGTCTTGGCAAACTTCCACTACTCCCGCGAGTATTTCCGAAGTTGGAACGCTGAAAATCTTACCCTCAATTCGTCTTCCATGATTCCCAGCATGTCAAAAATCGCAGTGATCACTCCCATCCATTCGGTAAAAGTTTTAGGATCAGAATTCCTAGAAAAAGTTAGAGGATCCATCCATCGAAACTCTCTCATCATCTTCGCCGCCCTCGACTCAGGAGCTCTTGCTCCTTCCCTAGCCACCTCCACTAAAGCTCGCATCATCGTGAACATCTTCCGTATGACATCAACACTGCATGCCTGCTCCTACGGGGCATGCCTATCCCCTTCTTCAAGAACTCGGGCAAAAGCACGACATTGGCCGTGACCTCGACCTCTACCTCTTCTTGGTAACATCGCTCTCTATAAGGAAGGATAAAGAGAGGAATCAATACAAAATGGTTAAACTATTATATCTTTCATCAATAACGTTATCTTTGATCAAGACATCACTTAACAAGTATAACCATATCAACACATATCACGTAACGAGGAAGATTAATCGGAATGGCACACCAATCTGGGTAACTCGCTTGGATTTCTTGTTAGAATGGACGTCGACCAAACGTTTTTTAACTCGAACCCCGCACTAGTCAATCGGACGCCCAAGAACAAGACACATCATCCTAAGAATCCAATCTCCATACCCAAATACCACATATCGTGCAAACGGTATTCCATTTTAAAGAGGTATCATGCAAGCACACCAAAACATGAATGACACACATCAATGCAAACTCTCACGTGATGGGTTAACCATTCCCACGACTCATACGTATTTGAACCTAGACCTCTGATACCAATCTGTAACGCCCCAATTTTGTAACAATAAGATCTCGCGATATAAAAAGTGAAAAGACCCAAGTTAAAGACTTTAAGACAAAATGATCAATCGAAACTAAGCCTTGTTTGAAATTAAAACTAACACCTTTAATTTTTTCATAAATAGTAGAAGTAAATAAATTCATTTTATCGTAAAATAAACCTCCAAATAGACTAATATATGCCACCACAGATACCCTAAAGATACCAAACGAAACTCCTTTTTAAACTAAATTTTCTAAGAATTTCACCTAGCAGAGATCGCTCGAGCGGACCCACCACCGCTTGAGTGGTGGGCTACTCGAGAGCCCCTAAGGCTAAAAACTTAAAAATTTTCGAAGTGTTGGAAAAAATCAACCATTCTCCTCATAGTTTAAATATAGTTTTAAATATGTAAAAATCTAAAGTTAAATACGCATTTGGCTCTAAAATAATTCCATTTAACTCCAAAGCACGTAATTTTAACATTTTAATCCATATAGTCGATACGCAAACTAAGTAACCGAACCTGAAACACTTTCCCAACTCCTTTACATGTATGCAAATCATGAATCCATAGGCTTCGGGCCTTACAAATCGGGCATTACTAACTCTCAAACATACATCCAAAGTGCAAAAGAATTATGATTACATTGATCAATACATAAAAGATTATCCCAAGAATTCTGTAATTCTATCAAAATTAACCCAAAGAGGTTTCCACGGGCCTATATCTCATTCTGCTATCTTCTTTCCACTATCACCTGAAATGTGTTACACACCATGAGTCGAGACTCGTAGAAAATAGATTAAAGATGAACAAATGTGTAACATTCGAGTATATCTATGTGAAATGCAACACACGATTTTCTGAAAAGAAGAACCAGTTTTATTTCTAAACCAAACACCCTTCGCATAACCGATTTTCTATTTATAAGACCAACTCCATTTAATCCTTCATTTCCTTATCATTACAAACCATTTCTAATTCTCAATTATCCGCATACATACACGCGCGCACATGCGTCTACAAAGTCTTTCAAAATTCATACCATTTCATGGTTTAAGTTTTTAAGAACAGATGTTGGACGAGTCTATAGACCCATGCATAACCACTACCGACCGAGTCACATGGGACCCGCCAAGTGACAAATGCATTCCATAACCCGCCTCTGACTTATAGACCCCTGCATGGCCACTAC
>JAUMHN010416838.1:0-13696 GCA_032360265.1 Heliamphora ciliata
TGGTTGATTCCTATTGACTAGCAAGCTTATGGTTGGATTACAAATTTTTTTTTGAGTTGCTATGACCGAGAGACAAACTTTTGATCTTAAAGGTGACAACTTGCCGCGATTTGTCATTTCTAAACGTCTAAATGTTGTTAACTATTTAGCCTGCGCACGTGCCTTTAAGATTTTTCTTAAAGGAAAACAGTGACATTACTCATCCTCCTCCACCCAAAGGAGATTCTACTCTTTCTAGTTGGAAGACGGTTGATTCTATTGTTATGGGTTGGCTATGGTATAATTTGGAGCCTCATATTGCTACTACCGTAGAGGTCTGTGATACTTCTAAGTATATCTACTTCTATGCAGATCTGGGACTCTTTTGCAGACTCATTAAATCGGAGCAATGTATCTCGTGTTTATGAGTTATATGAGCAGATTTTTGCAACCAAGCAAGTGAAAAACTTTGGTCTAAATATTAGAGTAACTTAAGAGTCTACAGGATCAGTTATTACAATATCGTTCTTTCACTACTGATTTACAACAACAGAAGTGCAAATGGGAGAATTTCACGATTGCCTCCTTACTTTCTTGTCTAGATTCTGATCTTCGTGTGTTTAAGGATCAAATTCTGGCTAGTGAGGCTTTACCTACTACATCTAATGCATATTCCCGATTGTTACGTTTCTCGTTGGGCCAATTTGCTCGTATACCTAGTCCTTCTGTTTCTCCGTCTGTGTCTGAATCTTCTACCTTAATTCTACCAGCGGACGTTGTGGTTCTTTTCGCGGTAATAGACACAGTAATCGTGATGGCTGTAATTTTCATGGCGGTTCTCGAGGAGGTGATCGCATTAGTGGTCATAGTGATAGAAAATGTGATCACTGTGGTGGAACTAACCATACTAAACCTTATTATTGGGCTAAGTATGGTAAATTTGATTATGTTAATCAAGTTACTGATCACACATCCCAGTCTTAGATCTCTCATGCGCCTTCCCATCCGGTTTCTCTTCTGATTCTTGTGATGTTCTCACTACTCAGCTTAACAAGATTGTTCAGACATTGCAGTCTGTTTTACATCCACCTTCCACAGCTACTTCAACCAATTCAGGTAATATTGCATGTACGGCTCTTACATCTCTTTCATGGGTCTTTGATTCTGGCGCTAGCTCTTATATGTCTGGTAATTCATTACTTTTTTCTCATTTAACTCATATCACGCATCATATCATTTTAGCTGATGGTTCATCTTGCCCTGTGCAGGGGACGGGTATTTTCCATCATTCTCCTTGCCTTCTAGTTTTCATGTTTCGAAATTTTTCTTTAATTTACTCTCTGTTAGCTAGTTAACTAAAACTTTACATTGTTCAACAACATTCTCTCCCACTTTTTGTGTTCTTCAGGACCTCCAGACTAAAAAGATGATTGATTCGGGGCATGAGAAGGATGGCCTCTATTATCTTGATGTTGATTCGTTTTCCGCTACTTCCTCTGCTTTGAGTGCCACAATTTTCCCTCTTCAGTGGCATTTATGTTTGGGTCATCCATTTGTAGCTAAACTTAAGTTGACTGAGTTAATACGACAGCCGACCCAGATTTTTCACTTTTGGATGGAGTGTTGAGATTTCAAAATCGGATGTGCGTTCCCGACATTATAGAAGTAAAGCAGCGGATACTAAACGAGGGTCATAATTCGAAGTTCGCGATACACCCCGAGTTAATGAAAATATATCAAGACTTGCGGAGGACGTTTTGGTGGATGGGAATGAAGAGGGACGTGGCAGCATATGTGAGCAAATGTCTTCAGTGCCAGCAAATCAAAGCGGAACGTCGAAGACCGGCTTGTCTCTTGCAACCTTTATCGATTCCGGAATGGAAGTGGAAGCATATCACAATGGATTTTGTAATGGGGCTACCTCGTACGCAGAAAGGCAACAACTCTATATGGGTAATCGTCGATCGACTCACGAATACAGCTCATTTCTTACCGGTGAAGAATACGTACACAATCGACCAATTAGCCAAGCTTTATGTTCGAGAAGTTGTGCACTTACACGGAGTTTCAGTGACAATTGTTTCAGACCGCGACCCGAGGTTCATCTCTCGATTTTGGAGGAGTTTTCAGAATGCCATGGGCACTAGCTTAAACATCAGTACGGCCTTTCACCCACAAACGGATGGGCAGTCAGAGCGGACTATTCAGACGATGGAGAATATGCTTCGAGCTTGCGCTATTGATTTTCAGGGAAGTTGGGAAGATCACGTATCGCTTATCGAGTTCGCTTATAATAATAGTTTCTAGGCTAGTATCGGGATGGCACCTTTTGAAGCTCTTTATGGACGAAGGTGCAGAACACCGGTCTGCTGGGCAAGCACAGATGAAGATCACCTCACAGGACCAGAGTTAGTACAGGAAACAACCGAGAAGATCCGCCAAATTCAAGAACGTCCCAAAATTGCACAAGACCGACAAAAGAATTACGCTGACACACATCGACGAGAGTTGGAGTTCCAAGAGGGCGACATGGTTTTCTTAAAGGTGTCTCCAATGAAGGGTGTTCTTCGGTTTGGTCGAAGGGGAAAGTTGAATCCTCGTTACATTGGACCCTTCAAGATCTTGGAAAGGGTGGGACTAGTAGCATATCGGTTGGCTCTAACGCCTGACCTCACTCAAGTGCATGATGTCTTCCACGTGTTAATGTTGAGGAGATATACCGCTGACCCATCCCATGTTCTGACATGACCACCTGTACAGTTGAGTCAGAATTTATCTTACGAGGAACGACCGATAGGTGTTATAGATCGGCAAGAGAAACGTCTTCGCAATAAGGTGGTGCCGCTCGTCAAGATATGGTGGGACAACCATTCTGGAAGAGAAACAACGTGGGAAAAAGAACCTGACATGAGAGACAAATACCCCGAACTTTTTGAGTAATGTACGACATCTTCTAACTCAGGTAAAATTTGGAGGACCAAACTTCTAAAGGTGGGGAGACTGTAATATTCCGAAAAAAATATATAATAATAATAAATTAATTAATTAAATAAAATAAATAAATAAATAAATAATAAATTAAAACAATACTAATATATATATATATATACGCGTATATATATATACAAAATCGTTGACTAGAATTTTTGGGAAGGAATCAAATTGTTTATGTAATGGCGTTGAAAAAGGAAAAGATTGAGCAAATCACAGAGCGTTGAATGGGGATTTTGATTGAAAACTTTGATTTGTAACCAAAAATAAGGTTGGATGGAGCATATGGTTTGTGTATAAATATCAGAGGGGTTGGAGCTTTCTGTGCAAGCAAGAGAGGAAGAAACAGAGAGAAAGAGAGAAGTGTGTACCGGCAAGCTTGGCCCTGACACCTCCTCTAGCCTCCACCGACGCAACCACCGCCGACGCCACCTCAGATGTCGCCGACGACCACCGGCGCCACCCCAGAAGCCGCCTCTGACCATCGCCGCTGTCCACCCTTCTCTCCCTCTGGTTTGCATCTCTCTCTCTCTCCCCGATCTATCCCTCTCCCTCTCCTGCCTGCTTGAAACCCTTCCCGCCACCACCGGAGGCCACCGACGACCTCCGTCAGCACCGTCGGCACCTCCGGCGAACACCGAACCCTCTGATTTGCGGTTCCGAGCATACGCACGGCTTTGGTTTTGGCTCAGTACGTATTTTGGGTATGGTTGGGTTTTGGTTGCCCTTTTAGGCCTTGTTTGGTTAGGCTTATTGTTTATTTTCAATTTATGTTATGTTTTAACTATATTAAGTTCTGTTTGGTTGCTATTTTTATAACTAATTTATTATTAAGATATTATTTTGTAATAATAATAATAATAATAATATTGAGTTTAATTAGTTGTTATAAAAAATAAAATAGCTTAAACTAAAAGTTTTAAAAGTTAAAAGGTTTCTTTTTTATGAAGACCAGATTTTTAAATTAAAAATGATAACAATTTTAAAAAGAATAATAATGGTTAAAAATTCATTGAAAATAAATATTTTACAAACTAAATTAATTAGTTGTCTTTAACATAACAAATAATACTAGTTTTAAACGAAAAAAAGGGGTAATAAAGATATTATTTTACCACTATAATTAATAAAATAGTGATTTAAATGTGATTTTAAAAATAAAGTATAATGATTAAACTTCATAAAATTTTATTAACAAGATTTTTGAAGAGGAATTATTTAAGAAAAACAAACAGAATTTTACCAAATTAAAATTTAGATAAATTAAATAAAAAGGGTGAATTTTTAGAGTTCAATAAAATAATCTAAGTTAAAAAGAAATTAAATATATGGACTTGAGTTAAAATTTAAACAAGTTAAATTGTAAGATTTTCCTTAAATTAAAATTAAAAAAAAATATTTTCAAAACAAATAAACTTAAAGAAATAAGTTTTGTAGCAATAATTTAAATTAGAACCTTATAATTATAAATATACTTTATTAAATAATAATACAGTTTTAATGACAATTTAAAAGTAACAATTGAATGACTAAATTATTGTTCTGTACTTTTAGATTTGGAGTTTTGAAGAATTACAAATTAATTTCTGCTAGATCAAGTGAGTCTCTGATATCTGAATTAGTTTTTATTTCACGTGAATGCTAAAAATGATGAATAAATGAATGAAATAATATGAATAAACAGAAATGATGAATGAATGATATAAATAAATGATAGAATGATGGATTAAACGGCGTCCTGGCCGCTGGGGGACGTTAAGCGTACCAGCAAGGCGAGGCAATAATGGTGGGGTCACGGCGAGGTGACTTAAGAAATGATCATGTCCACTATATTAAATGTAGGGTCGCTCCCTACTAAATTCTGGCAAATCGTTTAATAAATATTATTCTAGCACTGTGATATAATTAATAATTCAGATATCATTGAATTCATACTAGCATTGCTAATGGATGTTGAACAAATTTCAAGTGATCCTTGAAAGCGTGGAGATTTCAATTTTTGGAGAACAAGTTCAAATCTTTTTCATATCTTGTAATTGCCATTTGTTTTCTTCTGTTTTTAGAATGAATTCTTATGTAGAACGTTGTTTTTTTTATAGTCAATGCTCTGGAAATTTATGTTGGAAAATTTTCAGTTGGAAATATTTTAATAAATCTATTTTTGCATTTGGTTATATTTAAATAAATCTTATTACTTTTCAATGGTCATAACTCTGAATAAATGAAGAATGTTAAGAAAAGATAAAGAGGCCTTTGGTGGGTTTTGACTCACTGGCCGGTCACGGACGCCGTGTTTTAAAATGGGTCGTGACACCTAATAATAATGGATATTCTTATTTTGTTATTTTTATTGATAACTATTCTCTCATGACTTGGTTATTTTTGTTGAAAAGTCGATCGGAGTTACCTTTTATTCTCTCTCGCTTTTGCAATGAAATTTATACCTATTAAAGTTTCCAATTTTTTCAAAAACTTAAGTTGTTAGAAAATTGATCCAACAATGTGTATCAAGCTATCCAACACTCCCCCTCACGTGAAACCATGTCTCGCACGTGGAGAGGCGAACAAACTGAACAGATGCACTAACACACAAAGTGCACAATAACAAATATAATAACAAATATAATAAGAAAACATATCACGAGATTTGAACCCAAGAGCTCATGAAACTAGAGCTCTGATACCATGTCGAGTCACCAATTTTTCCAAAAGCTTAAACTGTTAGGAAATGGATCTAGCAATGTATATCAAACTATCCAACAATATCCAATTTGGCAAACGTCTCAGGGTTATCCAATCTGATAATGCTCTTAAATATTTACAATCTAGTGTTGCTTCCTTTTGTGTTGATCATAGTTTTATTCACCAGACTACTTGTGATTACACATCTCAACAAAACGGTGTTACTGAACGCAAACATCGTCCCTTATTAGATGTTGCTCATAACTTATTGTTTCACACCACAGTACCAACACAGTTTTGGGCTGATGCCATTCTTAATGCTTGTTTTCTTATTAATCGCATGTCTTCTGCTGCTCTTAATGGTCAATCTCCTTTTTCCTTATTATATCTGACCTCCTCGCCCTTTCCTCTCACTCCTCGTGTTTTTGGTTTTACTGCCTTTGTACATGTTAAATTATCCCCTCTGGCTCGAAAGTGTGTTTTTCTTGGCAACTCTCGTACTCAGAAAAGTTATCGCTATTATCACCCCGAGACTCCCAGGTATTTTGTCAGTGCCAATGTCACCTTCTTTGAATCAACACCTTTCTTTGCTTCCTTCAGTTTCCCGTTGTCATTTGATCTCATGTGTTGTTGTGGAGGGGAGCCTTCTTCTTCTCCTACTCCACCTTTACCTATTTATATGCCCTCTCCTTCCTCTTTATCTACTCCTCCTTTGCAAGTATATCTGCGATCTTGTGCTTGATAGGTTGTCCCTTATGGCTTGGCTTCGTCATCTTCTTTGGCTAAGGCTCCTGCGTCCTCACCCCCTACATTTGCCTCTTCTGACTTACCTATTGCCTTGCACCGTGGTAAGCGTGCCTGTACTTAACACCCTAATGCTAATTTTCTACCCTATGATCGTCTTTCTCCCTGTCTCTATTCCTTTACTTTTACCTTGTCGCCTATTTTTATTCTTTCATCCTATAAACAGATCATGTCAATGTCTAGATGAAAACATGCTATGGATGAGGAAATGATGACTCTTCATCAGAATCAGACTTGGAAGCTTTCTTCTCTTCCCCCAGGGAAGCAAGTCGTGGGTTGTCGCTGAGTATACACTGTGAAATATTTTTCTAATGGGTCCATTGAGCACCTTAAGGTTCAGTTAGTTGTTAATGGATACACTAAGACCTACGGTGTTGATTATTTAGAAACTTTTTCCCTCAGCTCATCTTAACTCCATTCGCATCCTTCTCTCTGTTGCAGTTAGTCATTCTTGGTCTTTATATCAGCTTGACATTAAAATATTTTTTTTCATAGTGACCTTCAGGAAGAAGTATATATGGACCAACTGCCTGACTATAGTATTGCTGGTAGTGCTCATCTTGTGTGTCGTTTATGTAAGGCTTTTTATGGTCTAAAACAATCCCCACGTGCCTAGTTTGATTAGCTCAGTTCGATTATGCTTACCTATGGCTTCCAACGTTCTACAACTGATCACTCTGTCTTTATTCGTCACTCTTCTAAAGGCACTATTGTGTTGATTGTATATATATTGATGATATTCTCCTTTAGGGTGATGATGTTGTTGGCATTCTTGATCTGAAAAATCACCTGGCCGCACAATTTTATATTAAAGACTTGGGTGCTCTTTGTTATTTTCTTAGAATTGAGGTTGCTTGTTCTTCTAAGGGCATTTCTCTTTTTCAACAAAAATATGTACTTGACCTTCTTTCTAAAACAGGTCTTCTTGGTGCTCGGCCAGTTGATACTCCCATCAACTCTACCGTTAAGCTTGATGCTGAACATGGCGATATTTTTTATGATACTGGTTGATACAGGCACCTTGTTGGAAAGTTAATCTATCTCACTTTTACTCACTCGGACATCACTTACGTTGTTGGTGTTGTGAACCAGTTTATGCATACTCCCCGTCAACCACATTTTGAAGCTGTATGTCGCATCTTACGCTATTTAAAGAGTGCCACAAGCCGTGGCTTGCTTTATCAACCCTCTGATTCTTTGACTGTCACTAAGTTTAGTGATGCTGATTGGACCAGTAATCACTCTGATAGGTGCTCTATGTCTGGTTATTGTACCCTAGTTGGTGGCAATTTGGTTACTTGGCACAGTAAGAAACAAAGTGTGGTGGCTCGTTCAACAGCTGAGGCCAAATATTGGGTCATGGCTCACACTGCCTCTGAAACGTTGTGGGTTCATTCTTTTCTTCGGGATTTTAGCGTTTCTCCTACACTTCCTATGCGAATGTTTTGTGATAATCAAATTGCTACTTGTATTGCTAATAATCCAGTATTCCATTAGCGCACTAAACATATTGAAATTGATTGTTACTTCATACGAGATTTGTTATTGCAGAAACAGATTTCCACTCTTTATATCTAATCAGAAGACCAATTGTGTAATATTCTTACGAAGCCATTACCGCGTTCTATCTTTTATCGGTTGCTTATAAGCTGGGCATGTTTGATATTTACACTCCAGCTTGACGGGGACTGTTACGAGTGTTTTTTTTTTTTTCTATTTGTTTTATTTTTTTAAGGGCATTCTTGTACTTATTTTTGACCTAATAATATGTAAGTATGTGGTAGTGAAGTAGACTAATTAACTCTTCCTGAATTCTTTCTTTTCATCTCTTTTCCTTTTTCCTATCAGTTCTTCCTGCTTCAAACCCTAAATTCATATTCTACTATTTAACTATGTTTATGTGAAGGACAATGGGAAGTGCAGAAAAACAAACCATCACAACTTAAGACAAGAAACATAGTTGGACACAGGTCATGTCTAAGAAAACAAGAGATTAATCCACTCAGAACTTGGAGATCACAAATATGCCTCCCCCCGGGGAAGAAAAAAAAAAATACAGTTCTTTAAACAATACCAAATGGAGCTTAAAGTTGCACAAAACCTTTTCATAGATAAATCTAGAGTACAGAGAATGCATGTGTCCCCTTCATTTTTTGCATCGCCTGCTTTTGGGCACTTCACTATTTTTCAGTGTTGAACGCCAATAACTTTCAATTATCTTTATATATGGAAAATTTTAAGAAACAATTGGAGGAGTCAAAGGAGACCACAAGAGGTCCTGATAAGAGATAAGATGTAATAAAAGATGAGAAAGAAAGAAGAAATTGGAGGACAAGGCGACGTTTATGCATTCTCTCTAAACCATAGCAGTGTGATACCATATAAGTATCATGCATTATCCCTATAATTAATTAAACATCACAAGCAATGCTCAGAATCTTGGGAGAAGTATGATTAACACAGAGATCTTACTGATGGAAGCCCTTCAATGGATGACAATGCCATGTCGAAAACCTTTCTAGCATGATCTATATTCCCATAGGCAGCCTCCCTTCGTGCATAAACGCCACATAGCAGTACATCCTATAACAACAAAGTACAGAATCGACAAAATAAGAATCCTCCAACACTGGGTAACCCTGATGTGCCAATAAAATGATAACACTTGCGGTAATTTAACAAGGAAAACATCACATTCACATTTAACAGGAACACGATTCTAGATGAAGACTATATGATAATGGCATGTCCTTGTACTGCTATGATGTGTCTTTGACTACAAGCATCAGCCACAAGGCATTTTCATGACGTGCTGAAGGCCCTTATAAGAGTCCAAACCCATCTTGTCAATTTCTGTATGTAGAATTGTCTGTGGGAATTAGATGGTACTTAGACTAAGGTGAGAGTGTCGGCTAATGTGAGGGCTAGATTTAGGACAAGAGGAAGATTGCCATGAATGTTCTTGGTGTTTGGTCGTACGACATGCAATTCATCTACATTCTACGCAGTTGAAATGGTTCAGATGTAGATAGTAGGGTTTTACGGGATGCCATTACTAGGACCAATGGGTTAAAATTGAAAACACCAACTAGTGAGAAATTAATCTAGACATCTTGTTTAGTTGCGATTTCCAATTGCTTTTCCTTCGTAAATTAACAGCTGCATTATCCAAATTCGTATTAACTGGTTGATGCTAGATACACGAATGGCAAGGCCTTTTAGTAACATAGAGGGTATCACCTTTCAGAATGGAGGGAGGGGGTCCAAGTGTCCAACTAAGCAGGGTTCTAAATCGCCGTATCGGAACACGTATCGGTATCGGTGATATAGTCATGTATCGGTAGATATAGGACAGTATCGACCAATACATTGGTAAATATCGGTATCGGAAACTTAAAATCCTGATACGTAACGGCCGATACGATACGTACGGCCGATATTTAAAACCTTGCAACTAAGTAATTATCCTGAGTACTTGAACACGAAACCTTGTGATTGAGAGAGCTTTTGGCTTAGTGAAGATGTGGCGAGCGGTCCTTAGGAGTCCTTAATACTACTACCTAATCAAGAGTCAAGACTCAAAGTAAAATAAATAACTGTTTTTGTCTGTTACACAACTTTATTACGGGAGAAATGTCAGTGGATCCTTTAGAAGCCACAGAATTTAATGAGGTTGACGAATCCTAAGAGGCGATTGGTGAAGACGACGTTCAAACAGTAGAAGCTTCAAATGCATGGATGGAGTGAAATAATGTATTAGCCTTACAAACATATAACGAATGGTGTCAGGATGTAGCCATTATGAGAGCTTTGGATTTTATGTCCATTTCGATGTTATGTTTATTTTGGATGTTACATTAAATTGGATGTTAGCTTAGTTTAGATGTTATGTTCAATTTTGATGCTCATGGAGATTAGAGACTGATGGTATTGCCTTCCATTAGGAGTATAGCTTACTAATTTACTGACTTTTTTTTGTTATGATTTGCATAAATCAGATTTGATTTTTTTCTCTATTTCATTCATTTGTCTGAGACGTCATTTATTAGTTCAATTTCCCCAAAACTTCCCTTGTCAAAAGCTGCAACGCTACCATCTTTTTTAAAACCTAAATTGAATAATTTTTCTATTGTGATGTTAGATGACAAAGCAACAAGAGTATGGAACAAGTTGGAGGAGGAGATATTAGTTCATTCATTAAGAACCATATGCACTGCCAGCTAGAAACAAGAAAATGGAATTTTTACATTGGATTATTAGTTAAACTACAAGAAATAATGATATGTGAGGGAAAATCCTCACATTGAAACGAAGATTAAACCATGGAAAACGCAATATAATGGCATTAGTCATATGCTAAGAACAAGTGGTTTTGGATGGAAGAATACTAATAAGATGGTAGACATTGTCACAAGAACGTATTGTCGGATAAGTACTACAAATTTAGACATTACATTTGTAGGAACACGTATCTAACCATAAAAATGTAGTTTTCCATTCAGAGAAGGAGAGCTTGCAAGGAGTTGCAAGAACAAACTAGGAACCTTATAGTTAAAGATGTGGTGAAGATGGATTAATTCTTCAGTTTGAATCCAGATGATAGTTTTGAGGTTGATTTACATGTTGTTTAATGGGGGATCTGTCGGCAAGTTTAACACTTATATTTTGTATTGTAGCTCCAAATTGAAAAATGTTAATAGGCATGCATTTTTATTTTTACTTTTTTGCTTTTTGATTATAGGAGCTTAGGAATGACAAGCAATCCATCCTTTGTTTCGTTGGTACCACGGTTGGATGGAGGCATTTTGTTGGCCATGAATCTGTTTATTGTAGCTAACTATGACTTGCTATGTCTAATATATTCAAAACATAGGATGTTTCTTTTCGTTGTATTACATGTTAATAGTATATTAATTAAATGCATTTTCATTACAAATATATGGTGGGTTCATGATTTGAACAAAATATGGGCTTTTTATAAGTATGGCAGGAATTGGCTACTGATATGTGATTTCAATTAGTCATAAACCAAGTTTGTATCCAAACTGGGAGTTTTGCAATGCCCAAGCATTGAGGTTTCCTAGTGCAAAATTCTAGAAATTTCCTTATCTTTCAACAATTGAAGAAGCTTACTACTAGGGGTGGGCATCGTATCATGTTGTATTCGTGTCATGTCGTATCGTGTTCATGTTAAAAATATCTCAACACTAACCCTACCCATTTAACTAAACGTGTCACTTATCTTAACACTAACACTACCTACTTATAAACGTGTTAACCTGTTTACAATCTGTTTAATAACCTATTTAAGAACAAATTTACATTTTTAGTTCCATACATATTTCAATCATAAAACTACAAAAATTATAATAAATAAAAAGCTTTAAACAATCTGCAAAAAATATTTAAATAATTCGATTGAAAAAAAACATCAATCCATGCATAAAAAAACTCCATAGTTCAAACAATTAATGAAAACAAGTTTACAAAAAATCAATGAAAAATGGTAAAAAGGTAAAAGAAAGAAGTTCGAAAGGTGCCGTGCGTGTATTACTAACTTATCGAGAATTTGCCTCGTAAGTCATAGGAGGGTTTTAACTTTTATTTTTTTTTTAAAAAAAACTTGATATTTAATTTAACTTTTAAGTAACAATAAAATAGCCCTATTTTAATTTTAGTTTTGATTATTACCTCTAAATTTTTTAATTTTTCTTCTGCAATTCATAACATAGTTATAATGGATATATAACCAGGTTATATACGTGTTTTTAACGGGTTTCGGGTTCGTGTTGACACGGAAATTAAACGTGTTAAATGGGGTCATTTTTTGGGTTATACGGGTTCGACACTAACCAAACCTATTAATTAAACGTGTTATCAGATTATGTCATTTTTAAATTTCGTGTCGAAATAGTCGCCCCTAACCCTCTAACTTCGTGTAGGGTTCGAGTCGTGTTAACGTGTCGTATCAAAAATTCCCACCCCAACTAACTACGCATTTCAAAATGAAAATAAGCAACATGTTGAAGAAAATGATGAGGTTGCAACTTGCTCACCCTAATTAGCTTTGTGGTTGACCAAGGGAGTGTCATAGTAGACCATCCTAGAAAAGTTTTCAAAAATGAGCCATTTATAGTCCTTGGAAATTAGGCTAAATTTCTACCCCAACACTCCATTTGGGGTTTCTTGATGAGGAAAAGCGGTCCAATTGTCTTCTATACACTTCACATACTCTTTGATTCAACATTCAAAAGTTTACAACTCGTGTGTAAATGGGAGTGAGCTTGAGAAACCTTCTATCACCATTGGTAGTGAGAGCTTACTCCTCTTGAAATCTTGGAGTTTTCAATCGAATGTATATTCTCTCATCCTGGTGTCTTACTTAGCACACATTATATGGTGTCTTAATCACACAAATCCACACTTGGTCTCACATAGAGACACCTTAGGAGCTGTTGGTGAGTTCATTTAGTTAAAGTGAAAGGAATTTGTATATTGGTAGTGGTTGGTTAAAGGTTAAGCCAAGAAATCAATATTCTTATATTAATTGATCTAGTGTTGTAAAGGTTGTGAGCGAACCTAGTAAAAAAGTCCTGGGTGGATGTAAAGGTTTTGAGAGAACCTAGCAAAAACCCATTGCAATTTGGCGAAGGAACTCCGGCATGGTAATTCAGGAAGTGTATGTAGGCACTAGGCACAAAGGGTGCTTACATCTTTTGTTCATCTTCTTTGCACTGCACCTGTTTTGCTATATATGAAAAAGAGGTATGCTTCTTCCGATGATTGATGAACCAAGATGTTGAAACAAGATCTAAAAGGAAGTTGAATTGCAAGATTCATTAGCTTCCATTAACTGGCACATTTGTGCTAACACTTGGTAATTGTGAAGAGTTGCAATAAAGGAATTGGAAAAGAATTTCAAAAAATTATAGTAGTCCTATTTCGACCATTGTGCTACTCTTTTTTCCTTGATACTAATATTATTTGGTTCTTATAAAATATAAAATACACCATATATTTTTTCCATGGAAAACTTAGAAGGTTTAAAAGAGATGTGTAATTGGATCCAAATATAAGCATTGTGAGCGTTGGGTTTTGGTTCAGAGATGAGGAGCTGGATATAGCAAGTTCCTAATAGTTAGATTGCTAGAAACAGGGGCTTGACCCAATATCTTAGCTTTTAAGAAGCAAGGAGCTTATAATTGGTAATACAGAAATCAAACTATCTCAATTAGCATTC
>JAUMHN010416849.1:0-13695 GCA_032360265.1 Heliamphora ciliata
TATATATATATATATATATATATATATATTAATATTGATTATAGAAAATTATGGGTGAGAAATATCCTAGGGGTTTTTGTAAAATTTTAAAGACGTGAGGGTCTAGTGTGTAATTATTGATACTAAGAGTTTTAGGAACTCTTAGGTATAATTTGGATGAGAATTTAAGTGTCTATTTACGGCATTGATAACTTGCTATGAACTTTGGTGTCTTAGGATGAAAGCGTAGTTATTTTAATGACTCGGGATCGAAGTGTGATTATTAGAAGTCATGGGATTTAGGCTTTTGAGTATAATTTTCTTTTCACGTTGGGGCATGAGTTTGATTTTCTTATTCTTTGGATTTGGGAGTTGAATTTTGCTGTAATAGGACAATACATATAGATTACTGGGCTTGAAAGTTTATGAGGCCAGGACAGTATTTCTTAAGAAGGGTTTTGGGCTTAAAGTTTTATTTCTAAGTTTAGCTCTTTAGGGTTTTGAGTGAGTGTTTTTAGGGTAATTTAATAATCTTCGAGGTTAGAAGACTTTCTTTTTGTTTTAGGATTTTTGATTCTCGGGGTATGATTCTTAGGTTTTGATCATGTTAAGATTTTAATCTTACTATGACCTAAGATCTTATCAGTTTACTGTCACTAATCGTATGATTTAGAACCGAGTCCTTACACATCTACTGGACCGAGGTCGGAGAAGCTAGCTTATTGGGATTAGAGATTGTGCAGGAGACCACAAGAAGGTAAAAATCATATGAAAATGACTAGTAACAGCTCATAATCGAAAAAAAGCTATGCAAACAAAAGGACGAGACCATTAGTTTTTGAAGTCAGCAACCGTGTCTTTCTAAGAATCCAACCAAAAAAGGGAGATTATTCATTTTTGGAAAGATAGGAAAATTATCACCTCGCTATATTGAACCATTCGAGATTCTACAGAAGATCGGAGATGTTGATCACAGGTTAGCTCTATCACTACAGCTCACAAAGGTAAACAACGTATTTCATGTCTCTCTGCTAAGGAAATATTTGGTATACTCGTCTCACGTTTTGAATTGAGAGAAAATCTAATTGGATGACGACGCTTCCTTTGAGGGAACACAATGAAAATTATAGATCGTCGGTAAAAGAACTTGTAGGGGAAAACCATTCACCTAGTACGAGTCATTTGGCACCACCTGGAAGTAGAAGAATCCACTTGGAAAAGAGAAGATACCATACGTGCAAATCATCCTCAACTTTTCATATACAAAGGTATATTTAAAATTGCGAGGACGAAATTTGTTTAAGGGAGATAGGTTGTAATACCCTATATTTCGGCTAGTACGTTAGGACCCTAATAGTTGTGATAGTCTCACACAACCCTATATCATAAGAATATATATATGAAATAGGATCTCTTATAGACTTAATGGAGTGGGTCAAAATCTAAGAATTCCAAAGTTTTAGAAAATAAAGAAAAGCCCAATTGGGACACTATGCAGCCCAAAGATGCATAATTAGGATGAGCAATTGGGTACCAAAATAATGTTTCATCCAGACCTTTCCACACAATATGAGCAACTTTAGTAAACTGTACAGACTTTGTAGAGATTTTTGGATTATCGGCCCTAAAAATTATGCCAAGTGTAGGTGGTTCTTAACCTCTTAGTAATGCAGTACAAAACAAAAAGAAAATTTTATAATACAAAAAGCAAATTCTAAAGAACAAAAAGCAAACCATTCTTGATCAAGCAAGTGATTAGTTCCAAATAAACCTTGATCTCAAAGGAGGAAGGAAGCCCTAGCTTTTGAAATCAAAATCAAACGTAATTGGGAAAAAATAGAGTTCATGGCTGATAGAATAAAGTGATCCTACAACTCTTTGATCAAGAGAGTGTGGGACAAAGAAAGCCAAGTAGAGAAAGGGCCGCTGTGAGATCCGGTCCCGTTTTAATTTGTGTAATTAGATGCTCATGTGATAATTTACCTTTGTGGTATTATGTTTGGGCCTGTGTGCTTATTATATATATGTGGCCAGTAGGCCTGGTGATGTTTAACAAGCATTGTTGTACCTATCTATGCGCAGAGATTCGAAAAATTTAATTTGGGGATAATTTTAAATTTTGGTGATTTTTAAAAATAATTTTTTTGAAATTAGTTTAAAGTTAAAATATTAATTTTGGTACGGTTTGGACGCATATACATGAATTAGATACATTGTGGAGACTTGGGGGCATTTTGGACATTACTTGGGGTTAGTGGCCTAGGGATATGGAGCCAAGCTTGTGAAGGAAGCTTCTCCCTCCTTTGGCCGGCCAACTCTCTTCCCTCTCGTCTCTTCTCTTCTCCCTTTCTTTCTCTCTCTCTCTCTCTCTCCTATAATCCGTGGAAGAGCAAAGTGTGGTGCTCTCCATTCTCTCTACATTTCGAAGACTCTAGCTTGGAATCGTTCAATGACCAAGAAGGAAAAATTATTCTACACGTCAAGAGCTTCAACTACAACTGGACAAAATCCTATTTTAGCGAGTTTGGGTTTTCGAGATTGTTCGGGTCTTGCGATTTTTGAATCAATGAGGTAGGATTCTAATCCATCCATGAATGTGTGTGATGTATATGTGATTGATTTCATTCTATCTCATGAAAAATTATGAAACTTGTTGAAATATTAGAAACCCTAGCTTTGGATGAGAAATGTTCCTTTCGATGAATTGAAATTGTTGAATGGTTGTGAATTGAAATTAGAAATTGAGATTTAAATGTGATTTGAATTGAGTTTTAGATCGAGACTTGAGTTTGGTTTGAAATCCATGAAATTGTAATTTTTGCACTATTGAGGAATTAACGTGGGCTTGAATAGCTTATCGATGAAAGATCGAAAGCTTGTGCAAGATTGGATGTCCATATCTCTCGAATGTATCTTGATTGTGTTATGGGACTATGATTGTGGGTAAATTAGGAGAAAATTGGACCTTTTGGGTTGGGTTTTGAAATAGAATTAATTATTGTATGTTGAGCATGATTCATTTTGGGTTGTTTAGAATCCTATTGAGTCTCAGCTCACGTTGTTTGAATAACTCTTTTTTAGGTGTTAATGATGTGAATTTGCCATGAAAGATATCAAGAATGTTTTGATTTTGAATTGGTTGTTTGGAAGAACCTGATTTCCTTGTATATGCTATCAATTGATTTGATGGTGTAATTATATTTTGAGTAGTTGAATACTATGAAGATTTGGGTTGTGAGACCATAAGGACATGAACTTCATGTTTTTGGATGAATTTGTTGTTGTATGATCCTCTTAGAAGGCTTTTGAATTTGGATTTTGGTTACATTTCAATGGTTTGGAGTTGTTTTTAATGAATTTTAAGTGCTTGGACTTTTCTTTTTCATAAAATGGTTTGAAAATGAGAGTTGGTTTTGATCCACTACAAAAAGAGTTTTTGAAAAATGTTTGCTAGTGGTGGACTGGTCGACGACCACTCGAGCTGTCTATCACCAGAGAAGAGGAACCTTGGGCCGGACAGGAGATTGCATGAGCGGTTCGGACTGCTACAACAGCCATGCCTGGACTTGGTTCGAAAATTATTATTTTTGCATAAATGTATCTTTTTCATTCGAACCCTATTTTGGTTCATTCTTGAGCTCAAATTGAATCCCCAAGAGTCTTTTTTTCAATAGTTTTACTCTCATTTCTAAATTTGTTTCGTAGAAAACGCTTTAATCAATATTATGAAGGTGAATTGGTTTTTCTTATATATTTTTCATATGTTTTGATAAAACGTCCCTCGAAATGTTGTTTTATTCGTGGTTAGACCCCTTTTTATCAACCCTTTGACCCTTAGGTCTTTATGCTTAAGCTTTCCTTTCTTTATTTTCGTTGATCATGTTGTCTCAGGTTTTGGGGGTGTGAGAAATTGGTATCAGAGCTCTAGGTTCGAATACCTTTGAGCCATGGGAAGTGGTTGCACCATCATGTGGGATTTGATGTTTATTTTAGATATGCATATGTTGACATGCCTAAGTAATGAGTATGTGATAGAGTTTGATGTTTATGTCTTATTTGTTGTATTTAGGCATGGAGGTTGAACCTAGAAATGACGTATTTTGCCCTCGGGTGTCCAGTCAACTAATTTGGGGGTTGAATTAGAAAATCGTTTGGCCGACATTATTTCTACTAACAAATCTACATAAATTGCCTGGATTAATGTGTCATTCCTATTGGGGCTTCTCATTACATGAGATGTGCTAGTGTGATCCCTAAGCTGTTAAGTAATAACATGTTTAGGTGTGATATTTAAATTAAAGAGAGATGCCATATCGAAACCCCTTCTTTAATTCTTTATTATAGAGTGATGCTTCCGAGGCGAGGTCATGGTTGTGGTAGTGGTCGTGGTTGCAGTAGGGGGCGCAGACTTGCGCAAGTTCTTGAAGTTGGGGAGGTGGACATCCCTCAGGAACAAGCAGGAGGTGTTGAGTTTAATCGGGAAATGATGAACACTATGCATGCGTTGACTGAGGCAGCAAGTGGAGGAGTCGGAGCTTTTGAGCCTAGGGCCACTTCTGCAATGAGGGAATTCCAACGGTAGGACCCTCCAACCTTTATGAGAGACCCTGACCCTAAAGTTGCCACTAAGTGGCTAGAGCTCATCACACGGATCTTGGATACTCTAGAGATTGTAGAGGATGATTTGAGGGTAGCATTTGCCTCTTTTTAGTTGCAGAGACACGTACATGAGTGGTGAAAATTTGCGTAAACTATAGTTGAGGGCACATGAGGTGCGTTTATAAAGGTTTTTTTGAGAAGTACTTCCTGGAGTCATCTAAGGATGTTTACAGAGTTGAGTTCCTTTCTCTCACCCAAGGAGGAATTACTATAGTACAGTATGAGGCTAAATTCACTAGCCTATCCCATTTTGCACAATAAGTGGCAGCCATAGACGAACTTCATGCCTAACGGTTTGAACGGGGCTTCAGGCTTGCAATCAGAGGCAGGGTGGCCACCTTGAGGATTTGCATTTTCTCAGAACTTGTGGAATCGGCATTAACGGTGGAGAATACTCTTATGTAAACTTGCAAGGCGAGGGAAGTCAAGACGCAGCCAAGAGGAATTAGTACACAGTCTGAGGGACTCTGGTCCAAGAGACCAAGATAGTTCAGTTCTAGTACTTTTCTTATGGGATTTCATCAGTAGTAGTATTTTGCCCCGACACCTTTTGTAGCTTCTTCGAAATGGTTAGAGCGCAGAGAGATTATTTCCTTTTTATGCCGACAGCTCATCCACTGTTCCACTGATTGCCCATAGAAGGGACAGTCACTAGGCTAGACACCGACTCAGCCCTAGGGGAGAGGACCTTCTTCATGTTATCAGTGCGGTTAGTCAGGACACATACACCGGTATTGCCCTCATGGAGGGACTATAAAGAGCACAGTAGGTCCCCAGCCAGTTCAGTCCACTCAGGGACGGCAGGTTTATAGCCAGTAGCAGCAGCAATTAGGGGTACATACATCTAAAGCTATAGGAGGGACCACGTCGGTCCAATCTGTGAGGCAGCCAAGAACGTAGAGCAAAACTGGGGAACACAAGGACAAGTTTTGGCCATATCTGAGTCGAGTACATCGAAGGCACCAGTTGTACTAGATGCTGCAGCGAGTACATCCGTCATTAGAGGTACATTCCTAGTATATAATTCATGGGCCAATGTTCTTATCAACATTGGAGCATCACATTCATTCATCTCATCTACATTCGCATCTGCATTGGGGTTGGAGATAGATGCATTGGGTAGTGTCTTGTGTGTGGAGACTCTAGTGGGAGAGTGCTTTGTTGAAACGAATTTGTAGATCCTGTGAGATTGATATTGCCAGTCGCCATATAGCATTTGACCTTGTCATTCTAGATATGACCACCTTCGATATCATCCTAGGGATGGATTAGTTGATTATCTATCGCGCGTACATCGATTATGACCGACAACGAGTGTCCATTTGTACACCTGAGGGTGATTGTTTGTATTTTGTGAGTAACCAGGACAATGGTTTGGTGCCCAAATCTCATTCTTTGCGAAATCGTGAAAATCTTACCCTTTTCCTTTCTATACTATTAATGCACGAGTTTGTGTCCATTTGATGGGAACACCCTCCCATTGTTTGTGAATTTTTCGATGTCTTTCTGGACGATTTGTTTGAGCCACATACACGATGAGAGGTAGAATTCTCTATTGAGCTTATACTGGGGACCACACCTATTTCTATGTCGCCATATCGTTTTGTGCCGGCCGAATTGCAAAAGTTAAAGGTATAGCTTCAGGAGTTGTTAGATAAAGGCTTTGTACGCTCGAGTACTTCGCCTTGGGGACATCCGACATTATTTGCTAAGAAAAAAGATGGGTCTTTGCGATTATGTATGGATTACCAAAAATTGAATCAAGTGATCGTGAAAAATAAATATCTTATGTCAAGAATCGACGATTTATTTAATCAATTAAAAGGTTCGAGTTAGTTCTCAAAGATTGACTTGAGATTGGGTTATCATCAATTACGGGTAAAGAAGGAGGATATTGCGAAGACGGATTTTTGCTCACACTATGGGCACTACGAATTCCTTGTCATGCCGTTTAGTTTGACCAATGCACTGATGACGTTCATGGATTTGATGAACCGTATCTTCCATTCTTATCTCGATAGGTTCGTGGTTGTATTTGTGGACGATATCCTTATTTATTCACCATCAAAAGAGGCACATGAGGAACATTTGAGGATAGCATTACAATTTCTACGAGAGCATCGCCTATACGCTAAATATAAAAAATACGAGTTTTGGTTATCCGAGGTAAAGTTTCTGGGACATGTGGTTTCGGTAGACGATGTGGCGGTTGATTTTTCAAAGACTGAGGCCATGATGAGTTGGGAGCGACCCACAAGTGTATTTGAGATTCGAGGTTTCTTGGGGTTAGCGGGCTACTACCAGAGGTTTGTTTAAAACTTTTCTACGCTTGCCGCGCCTATGACACGTCTTACGCGTAAATGGATTAAATTTATATGGAATGAAACTTGTGAGCTTGCTTTCCAAGAATTGAGGAAGCGGTTGACAAGTGCACCCATTTTGATCATACCGGAGTGAGGGTTGGGTTATACTATATATTGCGACGCATCACACGACGGGTTAGGTTGTGTCCTTATGCAGCAAGGTGGAGTTGTTGCCTACGGTTCTCGACAGCTGAAGACTCATGAAAAAAATTATCTTACACATGATTTGGAACTTGCAGCTGTAGTTTTTGCCTTAATGAGTTGGATGCATTATCTCTATGGTGAATGTTTTGAGGTGTTTTCGAACCATAAAAGTTTGAAGTATTTGTTTTCTTAGAAAGATTTGAATTTACGACAACGAAGGTGGATGTAGTACTTTGACGGCTATGATTTTGATTTGCAATACCACCTGGGGAAGGCCAATGTCGTGGCTGATGCTCTTAGTAGAAAATTCCTTAGTTTTTTGGCCCATGTGGCCATTCAAAAGTGGAATATGCCTGGGGAAGTCGAAGAATACGAGTTACATCTTGCGGAGACCGACGAGTGTGCCAAGTTGCTTATAGTAGTTTCACAACCTTCTCTTCTTAGTTGCGTTGTTGAGGCTCAACAGCAGAATAGTGAGGCCTAAATGTACCGTGATCGTATTTTGAGCAACGAGGATGCCAAAGGGTAGGCTATATATTCTGATCAGAGTTTGAGATTTGATGGAGATTATTTGTGATGGAATTGTGTCGTGAGGATGCACTCCATGAGTTTCATCATTCTTGTTTTGCAATGTATCTAGGTGGCATAAAGATGTACCACGATTTACGCCATCAATTTTGGTGGAAGCTCTTTGTTTCACGATGCCTTAGTTGTCACCAAGTGAAGGCCAAGCATAAGAGACAAGCAGAATTATTACAACCATTGCCAATAATGAAGCGAAAGTGGGAGAGCATTATGATGGATTTTGTTTCTGGACTTTTGAGGTCGCCGATGATGCCATTTGGGTCGTAGTAGATCGATTGATCAAGTCTGCACATTTTTTCCCTATCCGTATGACTGACTTAGTGGATAAGCTTAGTAGACTATACGTTAGTGAAATCGTTCGACTCCATGGAGTGCCGGTATCTATTGTTTCTGATCGAGACCCTCGACTCACGTCACGTTTTTGGCAGAGACTTCAGTCAGCCTTGGAGACGAGCTTGCTTTTTAGCATCACTTTTCATTCACAGACGGATAGTCAGTTCGAGTGCACTATTTTGATCATAGAAGACATGCTATGGGCGTGCGTATTAGATTTTCGTGGATCTTGGGAGGATCACTTGCCTTTGGGTGGAGTTTTCTTATAACAATAGCTACCAGTCGAGTATTGAAATGGCGCCTTTTGAGGCCTTGTATGGTAGACATTGTAGATCACCTATTTGTTGTATCGATGTGGGGGAGATAGCCATGTTGGGACCAGACTTGGTACGTGAAATGATTGAGATGATTATTGACATTCGCCAACACTTAGTGATGACCCAAAGTTGTCAAAAGAGTTATGTCGACCGAAGAAGAAGATCCTTGAAGTTTGAAGTAGGCGACCATGTGTTTTTGAAGGTCTCAGCTCGCAAAGGTTTGATGAGGTTTGATAAAAGTGAAAAATTGTTGCCACATTTTATCAGGCCGTTTGAGATCCTTGAGAGGATTGGAGAGGTGCCTTGCCGTCTTTCCCTGCCTCCACAACTATCGTCAGTGCACAACATTTTTCACATTTCCATGTTGCAAAAGTATGAACTGGATCCTTCACTTGTTCTTGATTGGGCCGATTTGCGAGTTGAAGATGAAATCTCTTATGAAGAATGATCGATAAAGATGTTAGGTACCAAGGAGCAAGTGTTTCGAGGGCGAACCATTTCTTATGTTAATGTGTTATGGTTTCATCATGGCGTTGAAAAAGCCACGTGGTAGCGCGAGTTAGAAATTTGCTCTAAGTACCCGAATTTGTTTGCATCTTGACGTGTATCAAATTTCGTAAGTAGGGGAGAGTTGTTAGATCTGGTCCCATTTTAATTTGTGTAATTAAATGCTCATGTAATAATTTACTTGTGTGGTATTATATTTGAGCTTGTGTGCTTATTATGTATATGTGGCCAGTGGACCCAGTGATGTTTTACCAAGTTTTATTGAATCTGCCTGTGTGCGTAGTTGCTCGAGAAACTTAATTTGGGGTAATTTTAAGTTTTGGTCATTTTTTAAAATTAATTTAAAGTTAAAATATTATATACTTGAATTAAATATGTCGTGGAGACTTGGGGGCATTTTGGACATTGCTTAGGGTTAGCGGCCTTGGGATATGGAGCCAAGCATGTGGGGGAAGCTTCTCCCCCCTCCCCCACTCTTTGGCCAGCCAACTCTCTTCCTTCTCTGTCATTCTTCTTTTCTCTTCTCACTTTCTCTCTTTCTCCCCATTAGCCATGGAAGAACAAAGTGTGGTGCTCTCACTTCTCTCTACATTTTAAAGCCTTTAAGCTTGGAATTGATCAACGATCAAAAAGGAAAGTTTATTTTACGCATCAAGAGCTTCGATTACAACTGGGTAAAATTCGATTTTAGTGAGTTTGGGTTTTCGAGAGTGTTTGGGTTTTGGGATTTTTAACTCACAGAGGTAGGATTCTAATCCCTCTATGAATATATGTGATTAATTTCATTATATCTCATGGGAAATTATGAAACTTGTTGAAATATTGAAAACCCTAGCTTTGGATGAGAAATGTTCTTTTCGATGAATTGAAATTGTTGAATGGTTGTGAATTGGAACTAGAAATTGAGCTTTAAATGTGATTTGAATTGAGTTTTAAATTGAGACTTGAATTTGGTTCGAAATCCTTAAAATTGTAATTTTTTCATTATTTGGGAAAAATATGCATAAATTGGAGTTTTTGTTTAAAATAAAGTTGGATATGGAAATTACGAGAATTGATGGTGGTTGTTGAGAATTGGGTTGTGATCATGTAGTGTATACATAGATTGTAGGTGAACACCGTGGGAAATGGTTGTAGGACCGATATTATTAATGATATGCTATATATATTGAGATGTTTTTGACGAATTAACGTGGGCTTGAATAGCTCATCGGTGAAAGAATAAAAACTTGCACAAGATTGAGTGCTCATATCCCTCGGGTTAATTCCCGTAAAGGTTGCATAGGTACTTATATCTTTCGGTGTGACCGTAAATGGGTGTGATTGTATGACGATATATTATTATTCAAATGTATGTTGATTGGGTTATGGGACTATGATTGTGGGTAAATTAGGAGAAAATTGGATCTTTTGGGTTAGGTTGTTAAAATAGAATTGATTATTGCATATTGAGCATAATTCATTTTGGGATGTTTAGAATTCTATTGAGTCTCGGGTTACGTTGTTTGAATAACTCTTTTTTTCAGGATCTGACGATGTGAATTGCCATTGAAGATATCAATAATGTTTTAATTTTGAATTGATTGTTTGGAAGAACCTTATTTCCCTATATATGCTATCAATTGATTTGATGATGTAATTATATTTTAAGTAGTTTAATACTATGAAGATTTGGGTTGTAAGGCCATAAGGCCATGAAGTTCATGTTTTTGGATGAATTGGTTGTTGTATGATCCCTTTGAAAGGCTTTTGAATTCGAATTTTGGTTATATTTCAATGATTTGGAGTTGTTTTTAATGAATTTTAAGTGCTTGGATCTTTTTTTTTTTTCATAGAAAGGTTTGAAAATGGGAGTTGGTTTTGATCCACTACAAAAAGAGCTTTTGAAAAATGCTTGTTGGTGATGGACTACTTGACGACTTCTTGAGTGGTCTATTAAGCAGTTTATCACCAGAGAAGAGGAACCTTGGCTCGGGCAGGGGACCGCTCGAGTGGTCATGCTTAGATTTGGTCCAAAAATTGTTTTCTTTGCATAAACGTGTCTTTTTCATCTAAACCCAGTTTTTGGGTCATTCTTGAGCTCAACTTAAAGCTCCAAGAGTCTTCTTTTCAATAGTTTTACTCTCATTTCTAAATTCATTTTGTGGAAAACGTTGTGATCAATATTATGAAGGGAAACTGATTTTTCTTATAAAATTTGCATAAGTTTTGATAAAACATCTCTCGGAACATTGTTTTTTATCATGGTTAGACCCCTTTTTATCAAGTTTTTGACCCCTTGGGTCTTTATGCATAAGATTTCCATTTTTTATTTTCGTTAATCATGTTGTCTCGGATTTTGGGGGTGTGACACGCGTAACGTAACACTCACTGAACATAAGAAGAAGTTGCGTGAAAACAGGTTCCTGAGATATGGAGAACATTTTTGTATAAAGAATTATATTAATATACTTAACAAGTGAACAATAACTAGCCAAAAGTGGCGAGTTACTATACATGAAATTGAAGAGGTGAGTGTCAATTGAGTCTGCTGGACCATTGCTTTTAGAATGATCAATTCATCAAAATAGCTAAACGTCCCATTTAGCTGGTCTGCTGCTGATGCTCTTAATACCTTCCAACTATAGTGCTATGAGTTTTTATTGGTTAAATATATTTGAGCACCCAAACTTATCATATCATCTTTTTATTCTTTTCTAGAAGTTGGCGCCCTTGAGACACTTTGGGTCCCGTTTGTTTATTTTTTTCAAATAAAAATTAATGCAATACAGTTTTCTTGTTTATATATATTTTTGACTAAAAATTGGTGCAATACACTTCCCTTGCTTTTGTTGCCGATCGATCCTCCATAGGACTATTAAATAAGTTATACATTTTCTTCAAAAAAAAAAAGTTATACATTATGTAAGATATTAAATGAGAAATAACTAATACCATAGGAATTGTGGCATTGAGGGGATTAATTTTCTTGCACTATTTTTTACTTTATACAATGGTTAAAAATAATTATATTTTATGATTTAATTATAATTAATACAATACAAACCCACCGTATAAATAATAGGAATATTTGAGGATTAGTCCTTTTTTTAGAAATCATAAAAGTTTTAGTTCTATCATATTTATTTTTTTACTATTTTTAATCACATCATAAATCAGAATAAAAGTTAATGATATATTTACCCTTATTTAAAATATTAAACATTTCTTTTTATAAGTTTGAATTTAGCATAATTCCTCCAAATTCTTCACCATCCCACCTGCAATCTCTCGTAACCCCCCAAATCCCGGCCTCTGATCTCCTGTAAATTCCCCCCAAATCCTTTATTCCTATCTAAATATCCCATTCCTCAAATTCATAATCTGCAAATCCCCAACCCCACCAAATCCCTAGCCCAGCCACACCAAAATCTCTCGTTTCTGGCCTGCTGCCGGCGTTCAATGCACTCATCGTGGAGGATTTTTGACTAGTCCGATATGTTTACGGGCAACGATGAGGAGGGTTTGGATAGCGATGATCAATGGCGGCAGAGGCGGTGGTCTTTCTTGCGTGATTCTTTGTCGAACGTGATGAAGTGGGGGCTAATTTTTTGGGTTCAGAGAAGCGGAGTATTTCGTCGGCGGTGGAGGAGATCCAGACTTAGGATGATTCGTCGTTGAACTCGAATTATTTTTTATGAAAGTATTACTGATACATTTATAAGTAAATTTTGAAGGAAAAAAGTATTACTGATACATTTATCATTATATCCGTGCTGTAGTATTTTTAATTGATAAATGTTTGAATTAGGTCTACAACACACTTAGTGTAGAGTAGTAACTAATACGTTTATCAGTTATATCTCTGCTGTGGTATCTTAATAATTGTGTGTGCAGAGTAGTAATAGATAAATATATCATTAATACATGGAATATGGCGGCTATGGAGAACTTTTGATGGTCATTAATGGTGATGGCGAGGGATGATGATGGAAATGGTGATGGATGATGACCGCAATAGCAAGGGAGGACGATGGTGATAGTAACGATGATGGCGATGCCCTCGCGACGACAACGTCGATGATGGCGACTGAAGATGAAGATGGCGACTGAGCTAAGATTGTGGTTGTGAGGTCCGATTCTTTTTTAATTTAATAAATAAAATGTTGTGTATTAATTGACCTTGATAGATTATAAATTGTGAAACATATGTAGATTAACATATGGTTAGGGGCCAGTGGGCTCGGTAACTCATGCTTGAGTTTTGGGTAGATCCACTGGTGTGCGTGGAGATCCGTGAATTTTAAATCGGGAATAATTTTAAAATTTGATAATTTCTAAAAAAATAATTTTTAGTTAATAAGAAATTAAAAATAATAATTTTAATATCATCGATGCATGTATGTGAATTAAAAATACATTGTAGAATGAAATTTTGGGGTTTGAAGTAAGTGAGTGGAGGGTGGGCTCCACCACCCATGTCTTGCTTGGGAAAACACCCCCCATTCTTCCTTTCTCTCTCTCTCTCACGTATCTCTCATCTCTCACTCGCTCCCACCTTCTCAAGTTTCATCCATGGAAGATTTGAAACAAACCTAGCATTTTCTCATCATTTTGGTTGCTTTCGGCTTGGATTTCGGCGTCGCCTCAGAGACGGATACTCGATCTACTCGACGAGGGCAACATTTCCAATCGAGTAAAATTTTGATTTGCAAGTTCGGGTGCTCCCATGGATGTCGGGTTCGGTTAAGCTTCGGGTTTTTTAACCCAAAGGTAGGATTTTGACTAATCTTGAATAAATTGCTTACATATGTGATTAATTTCTCTTA
>JAUMHN010416860.1:0-13694 GCA_032360265.1 Heliamphora ciliata
CCGTACGAGAAAACCGGATATCCCTAACTCTGTCCCCGAGTTAGATCCTTTCTCGCACGAATCAGAACTTATTCCACTAAAGGTCCTAACTGAACTCCCGGCCCTAACTCAAATTATGTCATGAGTTTTCAATTATCAAATGCAATGAATTCACCCCACGTTTAAGATATGGATTCTCGATAAATAAATTAGGTTACCGACAACCCGATTTAATTATCCTCTTCTCCTCGTAACCACACCGCTTATCCTTTTGATATGCCGGATCCAAAGATTCACTGTACAGATTTTGCATAATCAAACCTATAAGCAAAGCACACGAGGAGGAACTCCTCGACCTAAGTCGGACGTGGTTTCCATTAGCTGATTATTGATCATCGGACAAACAACGCCAGTACCCAACTCATCAGTATTGTTGACCTCATAGAGAAAATCTCAACCATTGATGACTCAAAGTACTGTACACTATCTGAACATAATCAATCAATCACTTCGGGATTAAGAGTTCGTGCAATACATGATAATACGGGATGTGGATCAATTCATATAGTCAGTATAGAATTGATTATTCCGTTGATCCCGCTCAATACACTCCAAGTGTACTAATACATCGAGCTCGAACATCGAATTCTCAAAACCTGAATTTGACCCGTTCGACCTAGCCAAGACTAGCTACTATAATGATGTACTACAATCGTACCAATAGAATGTCCGGGTCTACTGCGATTGTGAACCTACCTATATAATCTGTCAGAACCTATGATCCAATTTTTCGTGCAGCATGCACCGAGTCAAATACTAGACAGAATATACGGACTATGCGTTCATTCGTCACAAATATAAATATGAAATCACAAATGCAAAAACATCTCAAATGTTTCTCATTAATATGCCAGGGATCAAGAATAAAATAACTAAAAAGCATGACTTTTCAGTATACGTTCCTAACAGTGCCGTGCTGAGGTGCTACATGAGTTGCATCATTCACGTCTTGCAGTGCATCCAAGATGTATCATGATCTGTGCCGTCAGTTCTGGTGGACGAGAATGAAGAGGGATGTGATCTGATTCATTTCTCGATGCCTTACTTGTCAACAGATAAAGGTGAAACAACAGAGACCGGCGGGATTGTTACAGCTAATGCCTATATCTGAGTGGAAGTGGGAGAATGTCACGATGGATTTTGTATCAGGACTTTCCCAATCACCGAATGGACACGATGTTGTTTGGGTTGTGGTTGATAGGTTGACGAAGTCTGCACATTTTCTCCCCATACTTGTGAAGGATTCAGTAGACAGATTAAGTAGAATGTACATTCGAGAGATAGTTCGGCTACACGGAATACCTGTGACTATTGTTTCTGATCAAGACCCGTGCTTTACATCGCGCTTTTGGCAGAGTCTTCAGGTGGCTTTGAGGACGAGCTTGACCTTCAGCACAATTTTCACCCACAGACCGACGGTCAGTCAGAAAGGACCATCCAGATTTTAGAGGACATGCTGAGAGCCTGTGTGCTTGATTTTTGGGGTTCCTGGGAGGATCATCTGCCATTGGCAGAGTTTGCATACAACAATAGTTATTAGTCCAGTATTAGGATGGCACCATATGAGGCTTTGTATGGAAGGCCGTGTAGATCGCCTGTATGTTGGACAGATGCGGGAGAGACCACTGTTTTGGGACCCGACTTAGTACGGGAGACGAAAGAGAAGATAGCAGTGATTCACCAGCGTCTAGTGACAGCACAGAGCTACCAAAAGAGTTATGCAGATCAGAGGAGGAGACCTTTAGAGTTTGTAGTAGGGGATCACGTGTTTCTGAAGGTCTCGCCACGGAAAGGGTTGATGAGATTTGGCCGTAGTGGGAAGCTATCATTGCGCTTTATTGGACCATTCGAGATCCTAGAAAGGAATGGGATGGTAGCTTACCGTTTGACCTTGCCACCTCAATTAGCATCCGTGCACAACGTGTTTCACGTTTTCATGCTTCGGAGGTATGAGCCTGATCCTTCACATGTTCTGGAATGGGCTGAGTTGCAGGTTGATGAGAATGTCACATATGAGGAGCGTCAAGTGAAGATTTTAGACATGAAAGAGCAAGTGCCAAGAGGGAGGACGATTGATTATGTCAAGGTCCCGTGGCTTCATCACGGGGTTGAAGAAGCGACATGGGATCTTGAGTCTGGGGCTCGTGCTAGATATCCAGAGTTGTTTACATCGTGACCTTATAGTAAATTTCGGGGGCAAAATTCCTTAAAAGGGGAGAATTGTGAGACCCGACTTCTTTTCTTTTTGGCATATATATATATATATATGACGTGTTCCATTTACTACAAGTATATTTGTTTACCGCATTGCTTGTTGTGGAGAACAGCATGTTTTGTATACGTGTTATGCATGCGGGGGTATGGCTTGGTTTCCAAGTTTGGTTTTTCTCCCAGCATTGACCGCTCGAGCGGTGGGTTAGCACTCGAGCGGGTTGGTGGTAGAGTTTGGGTTGGTGAGATGACCACTCGAGTGGTGGTTGTCCGCTTGAGCAGTGGTGTGGCAGAGATGTATGTCGGCAAGGGGTCCGCTCGAGCGGTGAGGGAGCGCTTGAGCGGTGGGGCCCTGGCGCGAAAATCTATAAAGCTCAAAAAATATCTTTTTGAGTCTCAAAAATATATTTTCAAGCCTATCTCTTTTCTCTCTTCTCTGCATTCTCTCTAGCTTTCAGGAGGGCCCAGGGCTAGCTTTCGACATTTTATTTACAGATCCTTGTTATCTACGCTGTCGGCTTCGTATCCATCCGGACAGATTCTTGTTTTGATGAAGTTCAGTTTTGAGACGTCGAGTTTTTAACTCTTCGAGGTAGGATCCTAGACTATATGGTTGTTTAAGGGTGTTTTATGCAATTATATATGTTTTCATCGGGTAGAAAATGCTTTAAATGTCATATTTATGTTTAAACCTTGTTTTTCGGGTAAAAAGTATATTTTTTGCTTTTCTTGGTTTATTACATCATATGACTTGTGGGTTTATGGTTTTCAAAGTTGGTTTTGAAAACGGTGGTTTTGCGAAAAATATCGACAAACTATGTTTTGGAGGTTTGGAGCTAACCCTTGTGATTGAGTCTCAGTTTTGGAAACGTTTTGTTGAAAACGGGAAAAAACACTTTGAAAATGTTTGTTGATCTCCATGTTGATGGATGGATCTTGATACATGTTGAATGTATATGTGGAAATATTTTCGTAATCGAGCTACGGGATGGTTTTTAAATGATTCTCTAGATGTACCGGGATAGCGGGTATTTGGCACGAGTTGCCCTCGGTGGAAGTCCAAAAATGTGCGTAGAGTAGGTGCTTTGTACCTTTGGGTTAATCCACATAAATTAAGTGGTTAGGTGCTTTGTACCCTCGGGTTTCGGGCCCGTAAATTAAGCAGTTACGTTGAAATGGCTCTGTATAGAACTTGTCGTTATCTAATCAGTCCTAAAATGATTAGGGATTAGGTAATGGGCAGAAGTCTATAGTTGTTACCTCTGTCCCTTTGTGACGGAGTCAGTACATAGGATTCATTCTTCTTTTTCCACGGTTGTATGATCCTAGAGGGAACAACATTTTGGTTACCGTTTTCTTTAACTGTAACACATGCTTGGTTTTGTTTGTGGTTGAGTTAGCTCCCACCATATGATTGCATATCCTGCTAACAGCTTTATCGTCTGTTTTATTGGGCTTCGGCTCACGATGTGGGACTTGTTAAACTTTTTCTTCAAGTCATGAGGTTGATGATCATGAGGAGTTGATTTAGTGGTGCCCACGGTGGCGAAAGACTTTACTAGTTTTCCTTTCTTTTGAATGCTTGTTTCTGAAGGCATGTTTTGTATGCCTCAGGGCGATATATTTATGCATGTTGAAACTGGATGCTTTCTGCTTATGAGAGCTGCATATTGGGAAGTGTTTTTTTATTTCAACAGGTGGATCTGATTGTATAAAAACCTACTTTAAAAAAAAAAAATTGGTGTTTGGTGGATTTTCACATGACCTTGGATTTTGGTACGTGACATATCTGTTCTGGTACATTGGTGGATGATCTTTATAATATTACTCCAATCTCTCATATACTGCAACTGGCTGAAATGGATAACACATCTAATTTACCATATAAGAGAATGTTTTCATTCTTTAATGAATCAAGCGTTTCTTTAGCCCTTACGCTTGTGTCATATTAATTTAAAAATGATAAACAGACTGGTAACAGATGAACCTTTGAGTTCAATTGAAGTGGACGCACTTTCAGTCTGTGAATCTTGCATAGAGCGTAAAATGAGCAAAAGGCCCTTTTCGGCCAAAAGGTATAGAGCTAAAAAACCATTGAAGCTAGTTCATTCTGATGTGTGTGGTCCTATGACAATTCGGGTTAGAGGTGGCTTTGAGTACTTCGTTAGTTTCATTGGTGACTACTCAAGGTATGGATATATTTACCTGATGCACCGTAAGTCTGAATGCTTTGAGAAATTCAAAGAATTCAAGGTGGAGGCGGAGAAGCGTTTTGGTAAAAATATCAAATCACTACGATTCGACCGTGGTGGGAAATAGGGATTACATCCCAATTGACAGCACCTGGTACTCTGCAAAAGAATGGTGTAGTAGAAAGAAAGAATAGAACTATTATGGAGATGGTAAGGTCCATGATAAGTTATTCAGGTTCACCCAATTCATTTTGGGGACTCGCTTTAGAGACAACAGCTTACATTCTGAACTTGGTACCTTCTAAAGTCAGTACCTACTACTCCTATAGAATTGTGCACCGAGCATAAGCCTAGTCTAAAACACATTCGAATTTGGGGGTGTCCAGCACATGTGCTGAAAGGGAATGTGGGTAAGTTGGAACCGATGACAGAAATTTATTTCTTTGTGGGGTATCCCAAGGGAACGAAGGGTAGTCTATTTTATAATCCTAAGGATTAGAAGGTCATTGTTAGTACCAATGCCCGATTCTTAGAAAATGATTATACTATGGATCACAGGCCTAATAGCAAAATTATTCTGAAAATACTGAGAAGAAATACCAGTACAACGAAAGAACAAGTCACTAATATCCCATTACTTCATCATAGTGGGAGGATTATCGGGACAGGTGCAAATGAAGAACATGGTGCTGATGCACAGGGCTCAGATTCTGCACAGCGTGTTACTGCTAGTACACAAACACAGATAGTGCCTTGTCGTAGTGGGAGGGTTGTTCATTAACATGATCGGTATATGTTCTTGGGAGAATCTTTTGACAGGATCTCGACAGAACTGGATATCGAACCCTATAATACAATGAAGTACTTCAAGATAAAGACGTAGATCTTTGGCAAAGGGTTATGAATTCAGAGATAGAATCTATGTATTCCAATCAGGTTTGGGAACTTGTGGAACCACCCGAAGGGATAAAATCCATTGGATGCAAGTGGATCTACAAGAGAAAGAGAGGAGCAGACGGAAAGGTTGAAACCTTCAAAGCTAGGCTTGTTGCTAAAGGGTTTGCTCAAAAAGAAAGGATCGACTATGAGGAAATTATTTCGCAGGTAGCCATGCTTAAGTCTATCCGGATTCTCTTATCCATTGCCGCACATTTTAATTACAAAATCTGGCAAATGGATGTCAAGACAACTTTCTTTAATGGAAGTCTTGACGAGTGTATCTATATGATACAACTAGACAGATTCATTGCAAAGGGCCAGGGGCACATGTTGTGCAAGCTTAAGAGATTTATTTATGGACTTAAGCAGGCATCGAGATCTTAAAACACTCGAGTTGATCAAGACATTAAATTTATTATTTTGATCAAAGTCTGGATGAGTCCTATGTGTACATGAAGCATGACGAAAGTGTGGTGATCTTTCTAGTACTTTATGTAGACAATATCTTACTCACTGAAAATGATGTGGGGGCATTATCTACTATTAAAATGTAGTTATCTGGGCAGTTCGATATGAAGGACTTGGGATAAGCCAGTTACATACTTGGGCTCAAGCTTGTACGAGATTGGAAACAAAGGATGTTGGGCTTATCACAAGCAAAGTATATCGATGATGTCCTTGCTCGTTTTAGAATACAGGATTCCAAGAATGGATTTCTCCCTTTTAGGCATGGAATCACTCTATCCAAGGATCAGTGTCTTAAAACACTTGATAAGATAGAGAAGATGAAGACGGTTCCTTACGATTCAGCAGTAGGAAGCCTCATGTATGCTACGCTTTGCACTAGACCCGATGTCACGCCCCAAACTCCGGGTCACGTGAAACACCTACAAACAACCAACCCGAGAATACACTCTCAAAATAAACCATACATGCATTGTATATATAAACGCCCAACGACTTACAAAACATAAGGCTCCAATGCCAAAAGCTTATACTACACGGTTCCAACACTGAAAAACATGTTACAACATATACATGTAACAGAAAGAACAAAAAGGAAGGCTAAAGCACTTCCACCTCTCCAACACCTCCTGATCAACCTGCGTGATTGGTACCTGAAGAAAAGCAAATCCCACAACGTGAGCCAAAACTCAGCAGATTCTAAACAACACTTGCAGTATAAGCTAAACATGCTCGATAAACGATGTGCAGTTTTTGAATCTCTTTCAAGCCAACAAAATAATTTGAAAACCATTTTAGATCACGACTCACCAGAGCTAGAAAACCATTTTCACATGCAAGGGAAAGCGAGGATAAAAACCATTTTTCGACTCATCAGAGCCTTGAAAACGATTCTAGTATTACGACTCCCATAGGCCGATAATACAGTTTTAAGAAAATTGGTCTATCCGTCCCAAAATGCAGTACATGCAATCCATGAATCTTCTCGAACTTTCACCGACGGACCACTACCCAATCTAGGCGTCTTCTCGGACTTTCACCGACGGGTCGCTACCCAATCCAATGCAATACATGCAACCCGTGCAACACACACACACACACACACATGCCTCGTCAGGACCTCATTTCAGCCGACAGAGGGCACACACATCCACACACGCACCCGTGCATCATCAACTAGAATTTTACTTCTATTCCATTCCATACATATATGCAAACCTAAATTAGGATTTAATGCACAAAACCATGTACCAGCACTATGTGCCACAAACCCCGTCACATACTACACATGCGACCCACGCAACACTTGCAATCCATGCAACATGCATTACATGCATCCATTCCTGATATTCTACATACCCATGCCTATAAAACTATAAGTTTTAAAGAATAAATCACGTTACACGTAACGATATCAAGCCATGTAATTCACTTATACAATTCATGCATAATAACCACAATTATAAATGCATAATACCAGCTATAAACACAGATAGCCATAAAACCTCAAACCGTGACATCACCCGTCACAAAACTCGACACGACATCACATGCCACACACACCGTCATTTGATACTCGAACAACCTATCCACAAATCGGGACTCGTCCACACACCGGACAACCAACGATACAGAAAACCAAAACGAAAACCTAACCCGGAGGCCAACCCAGCCCAAGCGCTCAAGCGCTCAACCACCGCTCGAGCAGTCCCCTACCGACATAACACACTACCACAACCCCGCTCGAGCGCACAACCACTACTCGAGCGGTCACCCACCGACCCAACTCTCTGGCACCACCCCGCTCGAGCGCTCAACCACCGCTCGAGCGGTCACAGTAGGGAGAAAACTCAAACCGAGAAACAAAACCAAACCCCCACACGCAACGATGCACAAACCATCACGCACACAACCGTGCACCAACACCTCGCATGAAATGACCAACACCCTCTCAGTGACTTCAATTGATAGGACCCCATAATCCAATCAACTAAAATCATTAAAGGAGAGCAGTCGATCGAGCCCCATAACCCAATCGACAGAGAGGCCACCACACGACTCCCGAAGCATCACACAACCAACCGAACCCCAAAAGAATCCACAAGTATTTGAATTGACTAATTGCCATAAATTAATCAATTGAATACCATAGGACGCCAATTGAAAACCAAAGAACCAACCACCAAACCATAAAACACCAACAAACTCCTAAGGGCCTAACATGACCAAAACAGACTCAAAAGCACGTCCAACACGACCAACACAAACCCACAACACCTACAAAAACACCACAATGCCCCACGGAACATGGAATTAGGTCAAAGGACCAACAAGGATGAAAAACAACCTTTTCCCAAACATTCGGCCAAAAATAGGTGAAAAACAGTTTGGAAATTTTGACGCACCATCACTCTTTTGGTCATAACCTTTTCTAAAAAAAGATCTTTAAAGTGAGAGAGGTTCCATTGGAAAGAAGACTTTCAGGGCTTCAATTTCAGTACAAGAATGACCTAATTTCAAGTCCGGATGAGGGAGATAACATCAAAACAAAATGACCTTGTGCATCCAGTCCGCTCGAGCGGACATCAGGCGCTCGAGCGGGCTACCACCCGAGAGAAACCCAAATTTTCTATTCTTGAGTGTTCTTGGCCTCCAAACACTCAATCACACCCATACCACCATCTCAACCACAAATCTAAGCCTTTAAGCACTATCTCGACACCCTCGGACGTGTTTAAACCCGAAACTACCACAAAACCTCGAAAAGAAAAACTCAAAACCTGATTTCATCCACAAAAATCAACACAAAAACCCCCTTTTTAATCAAAATCTGATTTTCTTGGAACAAAATCAGATCTACAGCAATCTAACCGTTAAAAGCGCACACGATTACACGTAGCACCCTTATAAGACATGAGAGTCTAGGATCCTACCTCGGTGAGTTAAAAACTTAATGCCTCAAACCACGTGCAAAATCGAGATTCGTCAGAATGAAATTCTGACCGGATAGTTGCATTGCCCTCGATGCCAATACCATGAATCTACAATCTGATCATTGGAAATCGAACCTCAGGCCCCCGAGAAGTTAGAGAGAAGGAAGAGAGAAAAAGGAGGAAACTTGGAAGTTAAATTTTAAAAATATCTTTTAAAAATATCTAACTACAGATATTTATAGGCCTCCAAAATATTTTTTTTTTGAATTTTTTTGAAATTTGGGCTGCAACACCCCACGACCCCAGGAACCTACCCCGCATGCATATCTAAGCCCGATCATGCATCTAAACTCGTAAAAACATGCAGCGATGAAAACACCTAACGCGCGTCAAAAAATGCCGAAAAAGAAAACGGGTCAGGGTCTCACAACTCTACCCTCCTTGAAGGAATTTCACCCCCGAATTCAATTCAAGGTCAAAGAAACAAACCGTCGATCATAATCGACACAGACATACGAGATGGTCAGCCAAACCATTCCTAAGATATAATCAAACAAGGTCAGGCATCCTAAACAATGGCCAACTATCTCAAAGACACGGGATCTATGACCCGTCTCAACCTCACAACCTCCTCAACTGTCGTATCAACACAGCACACCACCCACGGAGTCCACCACCAACTCCAAACCCACAACCACAGCCTCGAACACAACCTCACCCTCTTCGCGCAGACATTACATCTATATGAAAGGAAAGATAGAACATAAGACGCATCACGTAGCATAAACATAAACACTAACCATGTAAGCATGCTAACACATAGCCACATAGATTCATGCTAAACAAAACCCATATACCGAGAAGAACCAACAAGAATGACGCGTCAATCTGGACAACCTACTCAGGTTCCCTGCTAGAAATCACGTCAGCTAAACGCGTTTCTAACTTAGCTCCCAAGTTTGTTAATCCAAACACCCAAAGGCAGGACTATCACTCCTAAGATTCAACCCCCATGCTCACATATACACATCATTCTCACACCTAACATGTCAACACGTTCATGTTATCAAAGCATCTAAACACATGTAGTAAAGCATACACAATTAACCTAACACGAAATACACCATCTTCCCACGGCTCTTAGGTATTCGAACCAAGAGCTCTAATACCAATCTGTCACGCCCCAAAGTCCAGGTCACGTGAAACACCCACAAACAACCAACCCGAGAATACACTCTCAAAATAAACCATACATGCATTATATATATAAACGCCCAACGGATTACAAACCATAAGGCTCCAACACCAAAAGCTCATACTACTTGGTTCCAACACCGAAAAATATGTTACAACATATACATGTAATAAAAAGAACAAAAAGGAAGGCTAAACAACTTCCACCTCTCCAACACCTCCTGATCAACCTGCATGACCGGTACCTGAAGAAAAGTAAATCCCACACCGTGAGCCAAAGCTCAGCAGATTCTAAACAACACATGCAATATAAGCTAAACATGCTCGATAAACGAAGTGCAGTTTTCGAATCTCTTTCAAGCTAACAAAATAATTTGAAAACCATTTTAGATCACGACTCACCAGAGCCAGAAAACCATTTTCACATGCAAGAGAAAGCGAGCATAAAAATCATTTTTTGACTCATCAAAGCCTCAAAAACGATTATAGTATTACGACTCTCGTAGGCCGATAATACAGTTTTAAGAAAATTGGTCTTTCCGTCCCAATATGCAGTACATGCAATCCATGAATCTTCTCGGACTTTCACCGACTTACTACTGCCCAATCCAGGCATCTTCTCGGATTTTCACCGATGGGTCGCTACCCAATCCAATGCAATACACGCATCCCGGGAAACACACACACACACGTGCCTCGTCAGGACCTCATTTCAGCCGACAGAGCGTACACACATCCACACACGCACCCGTGCATCATCAACTAGATTTTTACATCTATTCCATTCCATACATATATGCAAACCTAAATTAGGATTTAATGCACAAAACCACGTACCAGCACTACGTACCACAAACCCCGTCACATACTACACATGCAACCCACGAAACACTTGCAATCCATGCAACATGCATTACATGCATCCATTCCTCATATTCCACATACGCATGCCTATAAAACTATAAGTTTTAAAGCATAAATCACGTTACACGTAATGATATCAAGCCATGTAATTCACTTACATAATCCATGCATAATAACCACAATTAAAAATGCATAAAACCAGCTATAAATACACATAGCCATAAAATCTCAAACTGTGACATCACCCGTCACAAAACCCGACACGACATCACATGCCACACACACCGTCATTCGATACCCGAATGACCTATCCACAAATCGGGCCCCGTCCACACACCAGACAACCAATGATATAGAAAACCAAAACCAAAACCTAACCCGAAGGCCAACACAACCCAAGCGCTCGAGCGCTCAACCACCGCTCGAGTGGTCCCCTACCGACATAACACACTGCCACAACCCTGCTCGAGCGCATAACCACCGCTCGAGCGGTCACCCACCGACCCAACTCTCTGGCACCACCCCGCTCGAGCGCTCAACCAACGCTCGTGCGGTCACCGCAGGGAGAAAACTCAAATTGAGAAACAAAACCAAACCCCCACACACAACGATGCACGAACCACCATGCACACAGCCGTGCACCAACACCCCGCATGAAATGACCAACACCCTCTCTGCGACTTCAATTGAGAGGACCCCATAATCCAATCAACTAAAATCACTAGAGGAGAGTAGTCGATCGAGCCCCATAACCCAATCGACCGAGAGGCCACCACACGACTCCCGAAGCCATCATACAACCAACCGAACCCCAAAAAGAATCCACAGTATTTGAATCGACTAATTCCCATAAATTAATCAATTGAATACCATAGGACGCCAATTGAAAACAAAAGAACCAACCACCAAATCACAAAACACCAATAAACTCCCAAGGGCCTAACACGACCAAAACGGACTCACACACGTCCAACACGGCCAACACAAACCCACAACACTTACAAGAACACCACTACACCCCACAGAACACAGAATTAGGTCAAAGGGCCAACAAGGATGAAAAATAACCTTTTCCCAAACATTCAGCCAAAAACGGGTGAAAAACGGATTAGAAATCTTGACACACCTTCACTCTTTTGGTCATAACTTTTTCTATAAAAAGAAGTTTAAAGTGAGAGAGGTTCCATTGGAAAGAAGACTTTCGGGGCTTCAATTTGAGTACAAGAACGACCAAATTTCGAGTCCGGACTAGGGAGATAACATCAAAACAAAATGACCCTACGCAGCTAGTCCGCTCGAGCGGACATCAGGCGCTCGAGCGAGCTACCACCCAAGAGAAACTCAGATTTTCTATTCTTGAGTGTTCTTGGCCTCCAAACACTCAATCACACCCATACCACCATCTCAACCACAAATCTAAGCCTTTAAGCACTATCTCGACACCCTCGGACGTGCCCAAACCTGAAACTACCACAAAACCTCGAAAAGAAAAACTCAAAGCCCGATTTCATCCACCAAAGTCGACACAAAAACCCCATTTTTAATCAAAACTCAATTTTCTTGGAACAAAGTCAAATCTACAGCAATCTAACCGTTAAAAACGCACACGATTACACGTAGCTCCCTTATAAGACATGAGAGTCTAGGATCCTACCTCGGTGAGTTAAAAACTTGACGCCTCGAACCATGTGCACAACCGAGCTTCGTCGAAATAAAATTCTGACCCGATGGTTGCATAGCCCTCGATGCCGATACCAAGAATCCGTAGTCTGATTGTCGAAAACTGAGCCCCGGGCCCCCGAGAAGTTAGAGAGATGGTAGAGAGAAAAAGAGAAAACTTGGGAGTTAAGTTTTAAAAATATCTTTTGAAAATATCTAACTCCAGATATTTATAGGCCTCCAAAATATCTTTTTTTGAATTTTTATAAAATTTGCGCTGCAACACCCCACGGCCCCGAGAACCTACCCCACATGCATATTTAAGCCCGATCATGCATCTAAACTTGTAAAAACATGCAGCGATTAAAACACCAAACGCGCGTAGAAAAAACGCTGAAAAAGAAAACGAGTCAGGGTCTCACACCCGACATCTGCTTTGACATTGGTATGGTTAGCAGAATTAGTCTAATCTAGGGCAGGAGCATTGGACTACAGTAAAGAATATATAATCAAGTACTTGAAAAGGTCTATGGATTATATGTTGGTTTACCAGGCAGACAGTCTAGTAGCTTTGGGGTACACAGACTCAAATTTTTAGTCTGACAAGGATTCACGTAATTCTACCTCAAGATATGTGTTTACCTTAGGAGGTAGAGCCACAAGTTGGAGGAGAATCAAGTAGTCCTGTATTGTCGATTCTACCATGGAGGTCAAGTACTTGGAAGCTCCTAAAGCAGTCAAGGAGGCCATTTAGCTCAGGAACTTCCAGTTGAATCTAGACGTGGTCCCTTCAATTCAATCGGCTATTACACTTTATTATGACAATAGCGAAGCGGTTGCAAACTCGAAGAAGCCAAGGGTCCATAAAAAAGGAAAACACATTGAGCGTAAGTATCACCTGATACGAGAAATCGTATAGAGGAGTGATGTTGTTGTGACCAAGATTGCATCAGGAGACAACCTTGCAGATCATTTACAAAGTGCTTACAGGCTAAGACTTTTGATAGTCATATATAGAGCATAGGAGTAAGATGTATGGCAGTATGATTTTGAGTATAAGTAGAAGATTGTTAGGGATGGTATACTAAAATTCATGTTTTTAATATTTAATTTTATTTTAATAATAAAATTAATTTTTTATTTTATGAGAATCTTTATGAGTAATGTATGTATATCATTTCTTTAATGTTATGCATAG
>JAUMHN010416871.1:0-13694 GCA_032360265.1 Heliamphora ciliata
AAACCCTTTTTCACCCGTTTTTGCCTGAATGTTTGGAAAAAGATTGTTTTTCAACCTTGTTGGCCCTTTTACCAAGTTTCTTGTTTCTTGGGGCATCGTGGGCTTGTGTTGGACGTGTGTGGGCATCGTGGGTTTGTGTTGGGTGCGTGTGTGTGTCGTGGGTTGTGTAGGGCGCATGTTGGGCGTGTGAGAGTTCGTGTTGGCCGTGTTGGGCGTGTGTGGCTTCGTGTTGGCCGCGTTGGGCATGTGTTGGCCCATGGTTGTTGTTTGATGTGAGATGGTTGGGTTTAGGTTTTCGATTGGTGTTCTTTGGTATTCAATTGATTAATTTATGGGAATTAGTTGATTCAAATATCTTAGGATTCCTTTTGGGATTCGGTTGATTGTGTGGTGGTTTCGGGGGTCGTGTTGCGATCCCGGGTGTTTGTTTGGGTGTCGTCCTCGGAGGTGACGTGTATGGTTAGATGTGGATTGTTGGGGCACGGTTGTGTGCGTTGTGGTTGGGTATGGAGTGTGTTTGGGCCCTTGATCCTTTTGAGGAGAAATGTGGTGTTTGTAACCTCATGGTTTGAGGGGTTTATCGTTAGCCTTCGGGTTGGGCTTGGTTTGTGGGTTGTTGGTTGTCCATGCGAATGGATGTCGGATTGTTTGGCGGTGGCGTCATGATGTGAAGTTATATATGACTATGTGCGTTTATAACTGGTTATGTGCATTTATAACTGTAGTTTATTTATGCATGAATTATGTAAGGAGAATTACATAGCTTTGATAGCGTTATGTGTAACGTGGTTTATGCTTTAAACTCAGTGTTTTATAGGCATGTGACGTGGTTTGTGAAGCGTAGCGTTGGTACGCGGTGTTATGCATTAAATCCTCATTTTGGTTTGCATAGGTACAAAATGTGATAGATGAACATGTGGTTCTGTGAATGTTAGCTCTGGCTGATGGTGCATTCGATAGGACTGCGGTCCCTTGGTGAAAGTCCGTAAAGGTGCGTTGGTAGGGCTGAGGTCTTTCGGTTAAAGTCCGAGAAGGTAGGGCTGAGGTCCCTCAGTGAAAGTCCGTAAAGGTGTATTCGGTAGGGCTGAGGCCCTTCGGTTGAAGTCCGTAAAGGTACATTGACGGGGGATGCGGCCCATCAGTGAAAATCTAAGAAGGTACATAGATTGCATGAATTACATTGTGGGACGGATAGACCAGTTTTCAATTGTTTTTAAGAGTCGTGTGAATCGCGATCTAAAAATCATTTTCAAATTATTTTCAAGGCTCCTGTAAGTGAGTCAAAAACATGGTTGTATCCTCGCTTTCCCTTGCATGCTAAATTATTTTTAAGACTTGAAAGAGAGTCTAAAACTGCACCTCGTTTTCCTAGCATGCTTTTTTTATATTGCATATTTGTCTAGTTTCTGTTGAGCCTTGGCTCACGGTGTGGGATTTAATTTTCTTCAGGTATCGATCACGCAGGTTGATCTGGAGGTACTGGAGAGGTGGAAGAGTTATAGTCTTCATTTTTGTCCTTTTTGAACATGTACGTTGTAACATGTTTTTCGGCGTTGGAGCCGTGTAATGTAGGCCGTTTGGCGTTTATATACAATGCATGTATGATTTTATTTGAGAGTGTATTCTCGGGCTGGGTGTTGTGGTTAATTGTTGTGGGTGTTTCACGTGACCCGAAGTTTGGGGTGTGATAACTTGGTATCAGAGCTCTAGGTTCGAATACCTAAGAGCCGTGGGAAGAGGTTGCATCATCGTGTGAGGTTGATTGCATGTGCTTGACTGCATGTGTTTAGATGCTTTGATAACATGTACGCATTAACATGTTAGATATGAGGATGATGTGTATATGTGAGCATGAGGGTTGAACTGTGAAATTGATTAGTCTTGCCTTTGGGCATCTAAACTAACAAATTTGGGAGCCAAGTTAAAAATGCGTTTAGCTGACGTGATTTCTTGCAGGAAATTTGAGTAGGTTATCCAGATTGATGCATTTTTCTTGTTGATTCTCCTCGGTATGTGGAGTTTATTTAGCGTAAACATATGTAGCTATGTGTTAGCCTGATTACGTGTTTTATGTTAAGTGATAACATGTTATGTCGCTTTCATATGGACGTGATGTCTGCGTAGAGAGAACGAGACCATGACCATGGGTTTGGAGTGTGTGGTGGACTCCGTGGGTGGTGTGCTGTGTGGAGACAGCGGTTGGTGACAAAATGAGGTTGGGGTGAGATGTAGATCCCTTGTCGTTGAGATAGTTAGCCGTTGTTTAGAATGGCTGACTTTGTTGACTATATCCTAGGAATGGTTTGGTTGACCATCTCTTCTGCTTGTGTCGATTGCGATCGACATGCTTGTTTTTGTTTAACCTTGTGCTGAATTTTGGGGACGAAATTCCTTTAAAGGGGGTAGAGTTGTGAGACCCTGACCCGTTTTCTTTTTTGGCATTTTTCAACGCGTGTTTATCGTTCTTGTTGCGGCATGTTTTTACGTATTTTGATGCATGATCGGGTTTACATATGCATGCGGGGTTAGTTCCTGGGGCTGTTGGCCGTTGTGGCACGGGTTTCAAAAAAAAAAATTTTGTGGCCTATAAATATCTAGTCTTAGATATTTGGTGGAGAAATTTTTCAAAACTTAGGAGCTAAGTTTTGTTTTTAAAACCAAAAGCTCTACCTTCTCTCTAGATTCTTGGGGGGCCCAGGGCTCGATTTTCGACGATCCAACGGCGGGTCCTTAGTCTCCTCGTGGTGGGCTACGCTTTCATCCAAATGAAATTTCATTCTGGCAAAGTTCATTTTTACACGTGGATCGAGACGTCGAGTTTTTAACTCAACGAGGTAGGATCCTAAACTCTCATGTCTTATAAGGGTGCTACGTGAAATCTCGTGTGTTTTTACCGCATGAAAATGCATAAAAAGTTAGTTTATGTTTTGATAAATCGGTTTATAAGTTTTTGGTTTAAAATCATTTTGGGTGTTTTTGGTTGGATGGAATCGGGTTTCGAGTGTTTCTCTCGAGGTTTTGTGATAGTTTTGGGATTGTGTATGTCCTTAGATTGTTAAAGGGGTGTTTAGATGGTTTTGTGATAGTTTTCGTAGCTTGGGTTTGTTTTCCAACATCGCCTGTAGCTTATTCTGAAATTTTAAAAATTTGGGTTTTTGTGTCGACACATTTCTCCTTCTGTGGTGTTGAGCACGCTGTGGCTGAACTCTCGGTTGTTTTGTGTCGACACCATTTTCTGTTTTTGTCGACACCTTTTGATGTTGGTGTCGACACCTTTTCTGTTTGTGTCGACACAATTTTTTTCCTTCTGTTGGAGTTGTGCATTATGTTGCTGTTTGTGTCGACACCTCCGCTATTTGTGTTGATACATTTTCTATTTGTATCGACACTTTTACTGGTTGTGGAACTCTTTTATTTTGGTCATATCTCTCTCATTCGGACTCAGAATTGGGTCGTCTTTGTGTTCAAATTGAAGTCCCGAAAGTCTTCTTTCCGATGAAACCTTTCCCTCATCAAAATTATTTTTGTAGAAAAAGTTATGGCGAAAAGAGTAAAGGTATGTCAAGATTTTCAAATCGTTTTTTACCTGTTTTTGGCTGAATGTTTGGGAAAAGGTTGTTTTTCATCCTTGTTGGCCCTTTTACCAAGTTTCTTGTGTCTTGGGGCATCATGGGCTTGTGTTGAACGTGTGTGGGCATCGTGAGTTTATGTTGGGCGCGTGTTAGGCGTGTGGGAGTTCGTGTTGGCCGTGTTGTGCATGTGTGGCTTCGTGTTGGCCGCGTTGGGCGTGTGTTGGACCTAGGTTGTTGTTTGATGTGAGATGGTTGGGTTTTGGTTTCTGATTGGTGTTCTTTGGTATTCAATTGATTAATTTATAGAAATTAGTTGATTCAAATACCTTAGGATTTCTTTTGGGGTTCGGTTTGTTGTGTGTTGGTTTCGGGGGTCGTGTCGTGATCCTGGGTGTTTGTTTGGGTGTCGTCCTCGGGGGTGACGTATATGGCTAGATGTTGGTTGTTGGGGCACGGTTGTGTGCGTTGTGGTTGGGTATGGAGTGTGTTTGGGCCCTTGTTCCTTTTGAGGAGAAAGGTGGTGTTTGTAACCTCATAGTTTGAGGGGTTTAGCGTTATCCTTCAGGTTAGGCTTGGTTTGTAGGTTGTTGTTTGTCCATGCGAATGGCTTTGGTAGCGTTATGTAAGGAGAATTACATGGCTTTGGTAGCGTTATGTGTAACGTGGTTTATGCTTTAAACTCAGTGTTTTATAGGGCATGTGACGTGGTGTTATGCATTAAATCTTGGTTTAGGTTTGCAAGGGTACGAAATGTGATAGATGAACATGTGGTTTTGTGAATGTTAGCTCTGGCTGACGGTGCATTCGATAAGACTGCGGTCCCTCGGTGAAAGTCCATAAAGGTGCGTTGGTAGGGCTGAGGTCCTTCGGTTAAAGTTCGAGAAGGTAGGGCTGAGGTCCCTCGGTGAAAGTCCGTAAAGGTGTATTCGGTAGGGCTGAGGTCCTTCGATTGAAGTCCGTAAAGGTACATTGACGGGGACTGCGGTCCATCGGTGAAAATCCGAGAAGGTACATAGATTGCATGAGTTGCATTGTGGGACGGATAGACCAGTTTTCAATTATTTTTAAGAGTCGTGTGAATCGCGATCTAAAAACCGTTTTTAAATTGTTTTCAAGACTCCTGTGAGTGAGTCAAAAACATGGTTGTATCATCGCTTTCCTTTGCATGTGAAATTATTTTTAGGCTTAAAAGAGAGTTTAAAACTGCACCTCATTTTTTTAGCATATTTTGTTTATATTGCATGTTTGTCTAGTTTCTGCTGAGCCTTGACTCACGGTGTGAGATTTGATTTTCTTCAGGTACCGATCACGCAGGTTGATCTGGAGGTGCTGGAGAGGTAAAAAAGTTATAGCATTCCTTTTTGAACATGTATGTTGTAACATGTTTTTCGGGGTTGGAGCTGTGTAATGTAAGCCGTTTGGCGTTTATATACAATGCATGTATGATTTTATTTAAGAGTGTATTCTCGGGCTGGGTGTTGTGGTTAATTGTTGTGGGTGTTTCACATGACCCGGAGTTTGGGGCGTGATAAGCTTGATGATATTATCTAAAAGCATGTTATATCCATAAGAGTTGGCAAAAATATACAAGCCCATCTCCCATTTTACTTGCAGATCAAAATAGAATTCATTTGAAATCGGGTTCAGCTGTTATGCCATTTATAAATAAAAAATTTATTTTTGGCATTTTATTGTCTTTTTCAAAAATTCAAAACCTAATTTTTAAACCTTGTTTTGACTATTATTATTATTTTGATTTGTGCATAATACGGGTTTTCGAAAATTTCACAATGATTGATGCAAACACTTATTGCTTACTAAGATAAGAGGCACGGTTACTCAGTACAAAATTCAGAAAACACACCTAGTTTTTCACCATTTGATGCGGACACTCTTTGCTTAATGAGGCAAGAAGCGCAGTTACTGAGTGAAAATTAAATAGCACTAACTATTATTATATGCTTATTTGATCTTTCTTTTTTTTTTTGTGTGTTTCTTTGGAGAGAATATGAAAAGTGAGGTGGCTGCGCAATAATTCTTAGGCAGTTGTTTTTGCGAACTGTAATTCAATAAAATCAAAGCTCCATTTTTTGTCCTTGATAAAATCATTTTTAAGTTTAAAATTTTTCCAAAAGAAATATTTTACGATCCATTGTGTCACACCCCCAAACCCGATGGCCGTGATCCACTCATGAAAAATACACGATAACGACCCATGGAATAGAGAATTACTAAAAAGGGATCCCATTAACGTTAAAATCATAATCTAAGAAGATTTATTGAATCTACACGGAAGATCCATAAGAAAACCCAATTTACACCTGTGATTCATAATAAAATTATTTTCTTCAAAACGATTTTTGAAAGGAGAGTTCAAACATTAAAAAGAAAGACTCTCAGAGTTTTAATTTGGACACAAGGGGTCCAGAATGGAGCCCGAATAAAAAGACATTTTCATTTTAAGAAAAACAACTTCAAACCAACCAAGGTCGGTGCGGGCATTTTTAGGTCTCGCGGGATGCACTAGATATTTTTTATTTTTAGAAAAATGTTCTTTTTTTTTCAAAACAAAAAAATCGAAAATATCTGAACATCGTTTTTTAAAAAATGGAGTCGCCACTTGATTTTTGAAAAAAATCAAGAAAAACAAAAAGAAGGCTATGGGCTTTTTAAAAATGTAACCAGAGTAAAAGAGGGTTCGGGGGCTAAGGTATGAAAAAGGGAAGGTGTTGGGCACCCTTTTCGCCTAATCGTAAGGTTAGCCTCTATTTTGTTAATATTGGTTCTTGTTGTAATTTTTTTTTAAATGTAACATATATAGAACATGAGGTTAAAGAGAGTTTTAAACAAAAGCAAGTAACGAAACAAAATCTTAACTATAATTCTTATGGTCATGCATCTTGGTTGTTATTTCTACATATGCCACACGCATCGTTTGATCAAAGTAAAGCGAAAAACATGCTTATAAGAGAAAAAACGAACACGTAAAGGTGCAAAAGCCATGCAACAATATTTCTGTCCCAAACATGCTATGAGCAGGCTGTACAGAATAAACAGAAAAGACTTAAACATGATATTTAAGCTATTGGACATGCAAAAAACTCACGGCCGTAGCAACAAATGTTGCGACTGTGACAAAAATAGTCACAAAATATGCGGCCGTGTGGCGTTGGGATTTTGGAGTTTATGAAAATGTTTCAAAAATAAGGAAATTCAAAAATGTTTGAAAAATATTTTAACACTTTGAAAGCCAAATTTTGAAAACCTCTTTTTTGTTGAAAAATAGAGTCGCCACTTAATTTTTGAGAAAAACTAAGAAAAAAAAATGGCTACTGATCTTGAAAACGTTAACCAGAGAAAAAGAGTTCGGGGGCTAAGGTACGAATCGAAAAAAGTGTTAAGCACCCCATTCGACCAACCGTAAGGTTGGTCTCTACTAATCATCATTGGTTATTTAATATGATTTGTCAAATGTATGCAAATAAAAAAAATAGGAGTGGAGAGAGAACATTCAAAATCAAGTATATAAAATACATAAAATATGTACATAACATTATAAAACAAATAAGTATCAAAAGAGTCCTAAATCCTATGACATGCAATTTCTATTTAAAGGATACATGAAACATACCCACATGCAATATTGTTTAAATAACCTAAACATGATTTGGTTAAAAGAACAAACTTGCTAAGCTGCTAAAATTATCTAAACATGGATTTACTACAAAAATAAACTAAACTATTTTAAAATGATTTCAAATAAACCAACTACGACATGCGTATTATCAAAGTAGACTAGATTTAAAATGTTATATTAACAAAAGAAAGTCTAATTATTTATATTTTTTATTTTTAAAAGAGATAAAGGAGAATGAAAAGAAAAGAAAACAAAAGGGAAGAAAACTCCATTTAAAGAACGAGAATTAGAGTAAGAAACATTTTCTGATTTTTTGGGTTAAAAAATAAAAGAAGATAAGATGAGATAAGAGGGTTATGAAAAGAAAATAGAAAAGCTGACAAAGAGAAGATTAAATTAATTCTACTGAAAGGATTTTTAAACTAACATTAAAGAGAAAGCAAAAAAAATGTAATACTAGCATTAAAGAAAATAAAATGAATAATAAGAGGAGATAAAATGCTATAGAAAAGAAAAAGAAGAGAAAATAAAAGAGGAAAACTAGAACATTAAACTAAGATTGCAAGAAAGAAATGAAAAAGAAATGACTAATGCAATGAAAGAAAACTACATTAAGTTAAAAGAAATAAGACATGAAAAAAAAAATTATATTATAAGAGAAAGAAAGAAGAAAGTAAATGTTAAGAAAATTACATTATTATTGAATGAAAGTTAAGAATTAAAATGTAGCATTCAATTAATGGTACAAGAAAAGAAAATAAAATGAAATGCTAATAAACGGAAATTAGGCTAATTAAAAGAAAAGGAACGTAATTAATGCTAGAAAATAAAAGAAACAAAGTACTAATAAAAAAATAACAAAATTATCATTAAAAGAAAATTAGCAATTAAATTGGTGCAATATTGACAACTACAACCATTTTTATATAAGTGTTTTGATTATAACAATTAACAATATTATCAAGTTGTAATAGCTAGAGATATATTAGCACTATTTTAATGAATTAATTGAATTTAACAAGGTATTAAAACGAAATAAAAATAAAATAGCCTATAAATGAAATTAACATTAAATAGCCTAACTACATTAAACAACAAACTACAAACTACATTGCATATGTTAAATGAAATTGACTATAAATGAAATTGAAGAATTTAAAAATGAATATTAACCCGATCATCCCAATAGAGAGAAGTGGAGTTTAGAAAGATAGAGGATCCAAATGAGGCACCTAGATTGTCAGGGAATTCTCAAGTCAGTGGAATGAGCTCCAATTGTCCAATCCTCGGGTGGTAATCCAAGCAAGGCTTTAAGGTAGATGTCGGAGGCTCGATATTTTTGTAGGGTATTGGTGTTGGGCCTCGAAATTGCTCGACAATTCGACAGAATTTCTCTCACTAAACCACTCTATATTTTTTTCTCCTGAAAAACGTACAAGAGGTACGGTATTTATAGAGTTCATCAGCCAATGAGATGCTGCCACATTTTGGGGACATGTCAGGCCATTTGGAGTTGGCGGTCGCCACATTGCAAGTTGGTGGTCGCCATGTTTTTGAAAGGTTCCACAAACTTCTATGGCGGTCGCCATGATGGGAGTTGGTGGTCGCCATGTTTTGCTAGGGTTTCCTCAAAGTTCTATGATGGTCGCCACAATGAACATGACGGTCGCCTTACTTGGACAGCAAGTTTTGATGGTTCGACAAAATTTTATTGGTTTGAAGGTTCCAGGTTTCAAATACCGAGCTTGGATCACTTCCCGAGGATCGTATTGAGGTACCATTCTACCTGTTTTCATCATCGAATTCACCTAAGATTAGGCGAGGTCAAATTGGGGTGTCTACAGTTGCCCCTCTTTGATATAACTTGTATAGCAACGCGTGAAGCAGGTTATATCAAAGACCCAGAGACAACAACCATTTGACCGAGCCATCAATCTTAGGCTACAAACACACAAGCATGCATATGATGTTGGTCGTACTCGAATTTTCATCGAGCTGCCTACGTACCGCCTTTGTTAGGGATCAAACCAGAATGTAGTTCATGGGACAAAAGGCAAAATGCAATGATAAGAGATATGATGCATGATAAGTATAGTATAATGCAATGCGAGGCAATTTAGGGTAATGAGGATGACTGACGAGAAAAACATCAAATTAATAGGTCAAGTTAAGACCTAAAAATTTGGAACAAGGTACGGGACAAATTTAGATCTATCAGAAGTGACATTAAAAGTCAAGTTACGGCTTAAAATTAATTCATCGAAAAGAGGGACCACGAATTAATAGGTCGAGTTAAGACTTAAAAATTCGGGACGAGGCGTGAGATAAAAGTAATTTAAAAGCCAAGTCACGGTTTAAAATTAATTTTATCAGCAGAAAACACTGAATTAACGTAAGGGTTAAAGCAGAAAAGCACACACAATTAAAGAAATACTCAAGATTTTATTTTTATTTATTATTTATTTATTTATTTATTTATTTTTGAAAAATCATCAAAAATTATTCTTGAAAAATAAGGCAGAATTATTTTATTTCATATGTAAAATCACCATACAAATAAACTAAACATGCTTAACAAATGACCCAAACAGCCCTTTCCATGATATGTCTGCTGGCAGTATGGAGAAGAGGAACCGTTTTTCCTCTGACATGGCGGTCGCCACTATTAAAACCCTTAGAAGGTGGCGGCCGCCGGATAAAAACCCCTTGACCATGGCGGTTGCCATGTGTCTTTTCGAAAACATAGCGGTCGCCATAACGTAAGGTGGCGACCGCCACTTTCGTGCGCGCATAAGGCTCCCCAGGCGCGCGGATTTTGGTTCATTTGGGCACTTCCTTCCTCTCTCTCTAGCGCTTCTATTCTCTCTCGCTTCCCTCTCAAACTTCCTCTTGCTCCCAAGCTTCCTTACTTTCTTTTTCTCTTTGCTTCTTGTTCATCTTTGCTTCTTGGCTCTCACATGATGTTTCCCTCTCAAACTTTCTCCATGGCCCTGGCCCACCATGAAGAGGAATGGGATCACAAACATTTAAATAGATGAACAAAGAAAGCAAGTAATTAGATAAAAGGAAAAAAGACCAAGACAAACCTGACTGAGCTCAGCCCTAAACTTAGGTGCCGGTGGAACAGGAACCGGTAGAGGGAACGGGTAGCCATATACTACCGTCTGGATCTCCCATGGGATCTCCAAACCCCTCATCCCTCCACCAGCATCATTAGCAGTTGCAGTGGCTCCAGCAGCAGCAGCGGCTCCAACAGTAGCACCGACGTCAGCTACCTCCGGTACTCGTCCTCTCCTCCTGCCACCAGGGGTGGCCGGGCCAGGACCTAAAGGACCCATCAGGTGTGGCCGAGCCCAGGCTGTGTAGTCCCCTTCCACCAATAATTGCTCCGAAACTGGGGTCCCCACCATCTCCAACAACAAGTCGACGCGGCCTAGATGATCAATCCGGCGCATGCAGGCTAGAGGAACCACCGGTATCCAGAAATGATCAAGGCCAAGCGACTGGCGAACCACTCGCTCGCCAAGATAGTACTCCCTACTGAATGGGACCTCCAGCAGGACCCGCCTCGAGGTGAGATCCTGGCTGCGCATCAGATCTGCGCTGGCCCGATCCTCCACTCCTCGCCAGACATCCCAGTGAACCTGTAGTAATTCAAAGAATAGTGCAAATAGAGAACAGTAAGCAGTAAATACAGTACAGTATGATAGCCAGTGTACAGAATATAGTGATTAGTGCGCAGAATAAAAGTGTACAGTACAGAGAACAGCGTAGAAAATGGTAAAAATGATACCTGCTCGGGAGTCAGCCGGTCCAAGGAGACTCGAAAGCAGTCAATGTCCTTCCCCCTGGCCTTCTTTTCTTTTAGCCCTTGGGACCATCGGGCTGCTCGAGGAATAACCAGAGGGTCTGCTGTAGAGCTCGCCGGGACATAAAGCCCGAGGAACTCGTAAGTCCACAGCTGCAAAGAAGAAGGTGTCAACCAGCATATAATGGATAACAAAAGAATGGAAATGAATGAAAAAATGCAGAAACTAAATCATACCTCCCAGACCGTCCAGTATCCCCCGATGCTAAGCTCCTAGGGGAACTGGGTCAGTGTCCGCATGAATCCAAAGAGGGTGGCATGAGCAGCTCCTCCCCAGTCGAATGAAGCAACCCGGTCCAAACGAGTGAGGGCGCCGATGTAATGAAGATGAATGGTATTCTCCTTGTTCGAAAATAAGAAGGTACCAAACATATACATCAAAAAGCCCCGGGCGACCCACTCGAAGTGATGGGGCTCAAAGCAGTGGAAGTGGCGAAAGTGCTCGAAGAACCAGGTGTATCGAACCCAGTCTCCGTCTATCTACACAGGGTTGGCTCCAACAAAATACAGTAGCGCGTCGGCAGACCGAGCTATGGATGGATCAAATGGAATAGGTGCTCCACCAACTCGGATGCCGGTGATTAGAGCAAAATCTAGAGGCGCCAGAGTAGCCTCGAAGGTGGCAAAATGGAAAGTGTTGGTGGTATTCCACCACCGCTCAGCAGGCCGTCAGCCAGACCCGGTCATTGCTCATCCTACCCAACAGGGGTATGAATCGAGCAAAGCCGGATGCATCAATAATGGCCGGGCTAATAGCAGGGAGGGCATCAAATCACTCCAACACCTCCCCAGAGGCAGAACCTCTGAAACCTCGAACGTAATGACCAGCCTGAAAAGAACAGATCATGCACATAAGATATACGGCTAATAACCAAATCTTTCAAACCCTAGGTTCGTGTGTATGTGACGACCTTCGATTCTTTCAAGCCCTGATAAATCAGGCAAGTCTTCCTACCCTAGGATTCGTGTGTATGTGACGACCTTCGATTCTTTTAAGCCCTGATAAATCAGGCAAGACTTCCTACCCTAGGTTCGTGTGTAAGTGATGACCTTCAGTTCTTTTAAGCCGTGATAAATTAGGCAAGTCTTTCTACCCTAGGTTCATGTGTAAGTAACGACATTCGGTTCTTTCAAGCCTTGATAAATCAGGCAAGTCTTCCTACCCTAGGTTCGTGTGTATGTGACGGCCTTTGGTTCTTTCAAACCCTGATAAATCAGGCAAGTCTTCCTACCCTAGGTTCGTGTGCATGTGATGATCATTTGATTCAATCTTCCTACCCTAGGTTCGTGTGTATGTGACGAACTTCGATTCTTTGAAGCCTTGATAAATTAGGCAAGTCTTCCTACCCTAGGTTCGTGTGTAAGTGACGACCTTCAGTTCTTTCAAGCCCTGATAAATCAGGCAAGTCTTCCTACCCTAGGTTCGTGTGTTAGTGACGACCTTCGATTCTTTCAAGCCCTGATAAATCAGGCAAGTCTTCCTACCCTAGGATTCGTGTATATGTGACGAACTTCTGTTCTTTCAAGCCTTCGGTTCTTTCAAGCCCTGATAAATCAGGCAAGTCTTCCTACCCTAGGTTCGTGTGTAAGTGACGACCTTCGGTTCTTTTAAGCCCTGATAAATTAGGCAAGTCTTTCTATCCTAGGTTCATGTGTAAGTAACGACATTCGGTTCTTTTAAGCCTTGATAAATCAGGCAAGTCTTCCTACCCTAGGTTCGTGTGTATGTGACGACCTTTGGTTCTTTCAAACCCTGATAAATCAGGCAAGTCTTCCTACCCTAGGTTCGTGTGCATGTGATGATCATTTGATTCAATCTTCCTACCCTAGGTTCGTGTGTATGTGACGAACTTCGATTCTTTGAAGCCTTGATAAATTAGGCAAGTCTTCCTACCCTAGGTTCGTGTGTAAGTGACGACCTTCAGTTCTTTCAAGCCCTGATAAATCAGGCAAGTCTTCCTACCCTAGGTTCGTGTGTTAGTGACGACCTTCGATTCTTTCAAGCCCTGATAAATCAGGCAAGTCTTCCTACCCTAGGATTCGTGTATATGTGACGAACTTCTGTTCTTTCAAGCCTTCGGTTCTTTCAAGCCCTGATAAATCAGGCAAGTCTTCCTACCCTAGGTTCGTGTGTAAGTGACGACCTTCGGTTCTTTCAAGCCATGATAAATCAGGTAAGTCTTCCTACCCTAGGTTCGTGTATAAGTGACGACCCTCGGTTCTTTCAAGTCCTGATAAATCAGGAAAGTCTTTCTACCCTAGGTTCGTGTGTAAGTGACGACCCTCGGTTCTTTCAAGACCTGATAAATCAGGCAAGTCTTCCTACCCTAGGTTCGTGTGCATGTGACGACCTTCGATTCTTTCAAGCCCTGATAAATCAGGCAAGTTTTCCTACCCTAGGTTTGTGTGCATGTGACAATTCTTTGGTTCAATTCTCCTAACACTAGATTCGTGTGTATGTGACGATCCTTTGGTTCAATCTTCCTACCCTAGGTTCGTGTATATATGACGACCCTTTGATTTTTGCATGTCCTAGTAAAAGACTACGAACCCCAAACCCTGATGCGCCAGACAAATCTCTATCATTTTTTTCAAAAATCAAAAAATATATATATAA
>JAUMHN010416881.1:0-13693 GCA_032360265.1 Heliamphora ciliata
TCCTCCGATCAGCGTAGCTCTTCTAATAACTCTGAGCTGTCATTAAACTTTGGCGAATCACGACAATCTTTTCTGTCGTTTCCTGCACCAAGTCGGGTCCCAAAACTGTGGTCTCTCCCATATCTGTCCAACATACAGGTGACCTACACGGCTTACTATACAAAACCTCATACAGTGCCATCCCAATACTGGACTAATAACTGCTGTTGTATGTAAACTCTGCCAACGGTAGATGATCTTCCCAAGAACCTCGAAAGTCAAGTACATAAGCTCTCAACATTTTCTCTAAAATCTTTATGGTCCTCTCAGACTGACCATCTGTCTGTGGGTGAAAAGTTATGCTGAAGGTCAAGCTCATCCCCAAAGCCACCAGAAGAATTTGCCAAAAGTGCGATGTAAAGCGTAGGTCTCGATAAGAAACAATAGTCACAGGTACTCTGTGTAGCCGGACTATCTCACGGACATACAATCTACCCAGTCTGTCTATCGAATTCTTCACGCGAATGGGAAGAAAATGTGCAGATTTCGTCAATCTATCAACCACCACCAAAATAGCATCGTGTCCCTTTGACAATCGAGGAAGTTCTAATACAAAATCATCGTGGCGTTCTCCCACTTCCACTCAGATATCGACAACGGCTGTAACAATCCTACAGGTCTTTGGTATTCTACCTTTACCTGTTGACAAGTAAGGCACTGACAAACGAACTAGATCATATCCCTCTTCATTTTCGTCCACCAAAACTAACGGCGCAGATCGTGATACGTCTTCGTGCCTCTTGGATGCACTACAAGACGTGAATGATGAAAATCATGTAGCACCTCCGCACGATATGACTCTGGCACAAACAATCTTCCCTTCAATCTCAAGCTCTGCTCTAGGCTCACAACCCATCTCGTTGTGCCCTTTCCGCTAGCAATGCGATCCTGTATCATTTGAACCTCCTGATCTGTCTGCTGCGCCTCCAGCACACGTGCAACCAATGCAGGTTGTGAAGCTACTGAAAATAAAGTTGCATCATTCTTTGTCTCCCCGAGACACAGATCAAACTCACCAACTTCTCCAAACATGTCCCACTCTCATATAGCCACTGAAGCTAACGAATCATGAGATCTCCTACTCAGAGCGTTGGCCACGACATTGGCCTTCCCTGGATGATACTACAAGTTAAAATCATAATTTCCAACCCCATCCATTGTCGTTGGCGCAGATTTAAGTCTTTCTGCGAAAACAAGTATTTTAAGCTCTTATGATCGAAAAAAACCTTAAAGTGCTCACCATAAAGATAGTGTCGCCATGTTTTCAAAGCAAAGACCACGACTACCAACTCCAAATCATGTGTTGGATAGTTCTTCTCATGAGTCTTCAACTGTCAAGATCCATAAGCCACAACCTTTCGACGCGAATTCCTTTGCATCGATCCTGTGTTTAGGAGTCAAGTTTGGTCACATGCATAACATTTATTATCATATTCTATGAATTTTAGCTAAATCTATTAAATGCCATTTAAATTGATGAAAGCATTACAAATTTATTACGGGTCCTTGATTGAGCTGGATTATGTGATGTGTTAGCTTAGTAGGATCTTTAAGAGTTTTTTTCGGGATTCAGCTCACGGAGTTATGCCGTAGGTGAGGAAGTAGAGTTTCAGAACCAGAAATATTTCGCTGAACAAGGTGACTACCAAGAGCAGCAGAACTTTGGAGCTGCCTAATGAAAGTTCGAAGTTTTTCTTTTATTTGTCGCTTTTGTATTGTAATTTCTAATTAATTTCTATCTTTTTTTAAAACATTATGATGGACGGTTGTACTGTTTAACTATTTTGTGGGTGATGTTGGGAGAATTTTGTGCTTATGCTTATGAATGTAGTACTTTATAATTAATTATGAATGAAGCGTTAGAATTATTCTTATTCCTATACATATGTATGTCTTAGCATTCTCGAAAGTTGGGGTGTTACATTCTTGGCATAGGATATTTGTTCTTCACAATCACTTGATTTAATTTTTGGAAATCGATACATAATTGCAAAGATCCACCTTTATTCTTGGCAAATAATGCAGGAGCTCCCCAAGGCGAAGTACTCAGGCGTATAAAGCCTTTGTCTAATAACTCCTGAAGCTGCACTTTCAACTCTTGCATTTCGGCTGGCGCAAAATGGTATGGCGACATGGAAATGGACGTGGTCCCCGGTATAAGGTCAATAAAGAATTCTACCTCTCGTCGTGGCAGTAGTTCAAACAAATCCCTAGGAAAGATGTCAAAAAATTTACAAACAATGGGAGGAAGTTCCCCTCAGATGGAGTCAACCTTGCTTGTCAATAGGTTAGAAAGAAGAAGGGTAAGATTTTCACGATTTCGCAAGTAACGAGGTTTGGGCGCCAAACCATCATCACGGTCACCACAATCACCCTTCGGTGTACAAATGGATACTCATCATCAATCACAATCGATATACGCACGATATGTGAACCAGTCTATTCCTAGGATGATGTCGAAGGTAGTTATATCTAGAACAATAGGATCAAACGTTAGGTGGCGACCGTTAATCTCAATCTCACAGGATCTATAAAACTGTTTCAATAACGCGTTTGCTCCTACTGGGTCTCCACACACAAGGTTCTACCCAATGCATTTATCTCTAACCCCAATGCAGATGTAAATGCAAATGAGATGAATGATATGCTCCCATGTCGATGAACACATTGGCCTGTGAACTACATACTAGGAAGGTACCTCTGATGACAGATGTACTAGCTATAGCATCTGGTACGACTAGTGCCTTCTAGGTACTCGGCTCAGAAATGGCAAAAACTCGTCCCTATGTTCCACGATTTTTCCCACTGTAAATCTGCGCTCTTGGCTGCCTCACAGATTGGACCAAAGTAGTCCTTCCTACAGCTCTAGATGTCTGTATCCCTGACTACTGTTGTGACTGACCATAACCTTATCGCCCCTGAGTGGACTGAACTGGATAGGGTCCTGTTGCACTATGTGTGTTCCCTCTCTGAGGGTAAAGTCGACGTATATGTCATTTCTAACTATACTGATAATACGTAAGAGGCCCTCTCCCCTAGGGCTGAGTTGATGGCTAGCCCTGTGACCATCCCTTCTATTAGCAGTCAACGACAAGGTGGCATGGTTGTCGGCATATAAAACAAATAATCTCTTCATGCTCCAACTGTCCCAAAGATGTTATAGAGGGTGTTGGGGTAGAACGCTGCTATTATTGATAGGTCCCTGCAGAAAGGGAACTAGAACTGAACTGTCTCTATCTCTTGGACTAGCGTCCCTCTGATCGTGCACTAGTTCCTTCTGGCTGTGTCCTAACCTTTCTCGCTTTGCGTGTTTCTATAAGGGTATTCTCCATCGTTATCGCTGACTCTACAAGTTTTGAGAAAATAAGTATCCTCAAAGCTGCTACCCTATCTCTGATTGCAGGCCTTAGGCCCCGCTCAAACATCTTGGCACGAAACTCGTCTGTGGCTACCACCTCTTATGCAAAACATGATAGGCTAGTAAACTTAGCTTCATACTGTACCACTTTCATTCCCCCTTGTGTGAGAGAAATGAACTCCTCTCTGTAAACGTCTCTGGAAGACTCTAGGAAGTATTTCTCAAGAAACACCTTGGTAAACGCGGCCCACGTACGAAAAGAGACTAAATTTATTGAAAGCACGTATAAAGAACACAGATAAATTTATTTGTGTGCATTATCTATGTTGATATTCAAATAAATAAATTTATCTATTTGCATATTAAATAAATTTATCTGTGTGCATTATCTATGTTTGTTATGCAAAATAAATAAATATATCTGTTTGCAGGGCATTTTTTGGAGAAAAAATGCAATTGGACCTTACACATTAAAATTTTTGTTGATGGACCTTGCACGTTAAAATTTATTTTTTTGAACCTTTGGCTAAAAACCCCTAACAAACAATATATTTCATGATAACTATTTTCATGTGCATAGCACATGTATTTTGTTATTTTTTTTAAAAAAAATTGCTTTTAAAAAAATACTTAAAAACATTGCTTAAAATTTATACTTCGGTCATACGAAGGGCACGCAGTGGGCCATTTGTGAAAAACGTCAGTGTAAATTTACCTTAAATTTGTACTTCAAAAATTCCGGGCGGATTGACCCAAGATCTCGATTTTGAAAATATTTTTATTATTTTAAATATTTATTATAATGTTCACTGAATATTATGGCACGATAATGTGTATACTAACAATTCTGTTGGAATTCGAAACATTCAGTAACCGTAATTGTTGGCATAATTTATTGATTCACAATCTCTGCAAAACAAATAATATTAATCTTGTGAATAACGATATATACTATATAATATCTAATTTGATACAAAAGTATAAGGAATAATATGAACCATTTTGCGGAACTATATTTGAGTCAGGCATTTGAGATACAATTTTTATATCATCATCATTATCATCCATTTTGCGGCACGCAATCGTAATAGTCGAAAGTGTCGGGCTTCTTTTCCTAAGTGGGTAAGTTGATTTTTTATCAATGAGTCTTCATGTACATGGTTGCACCCAATTTCAAGATATTCGATTCAGGCAGTTTAACTACGTTGCCTCAAATTCAATTTCAATGACAAACCAACAAATTTTCAATTCAATTCAAATTCAACTACAAATTCATACACCAAACCCCATCTGTCTCAATTCAAACTCAATTTGATCCTGTTTAAAGTTGATTCAATTCAAACCGATTCAATTCTAATATGTTTCAATCCTACCTTAATTCAATATGTCGTACCTCAACTTGTCTCAATCAACTCTTCATTTTAATCAACTCACTTCAACTCCAATTCACTTACAATCAAGGCTCAACTCAGTTTTAATTCAAAAATCAATCCCAATTCAATTTTCAATAATCCTAGATAATCAATTCAACTCAATAATCATACAAGTTTTTCAGGACAAATCTCCATTCATGGTTTTCAAATGAGCAATATATAAATTTTTGACGTACTGGGAGGTTTGTAGCCAAGTGGTGCTCCCTGCGACGACGAAGTTAGACCTCGCGCTTCTCATAGATGTCTAGAAAGATGAACCTCTTCATCCCCTGCTTGTCGAGCCAGTGACGAAGAGGGATGTACAAAACAGGGTCAAAGTGACTCGACATGCCCGCCACCACCGCCCCCTCCAAGAGGTGCGCCACCGCGACACTTTTGTCACCACCATCATCAACGGCACCACCCGTAGCACCTCCAATGCCTCCACCTCTAACACCACCTCCATTGCCTCCACCTCTAACACCACCTTCATTGACGCCGCCTACTCCTTCACTACCAGCGCCACCAACTCCGCCGATGTCACCATTCTAGCCGCCGGTACCCACCACAACCATGTATAGTAAAGGAAGAAAATTCAATAGAAACATTGTTATCGAAAAAGAAGAAAAGAGAAATGAGAACAAGAGAGAGTTGAGAGAGACCAAGAGAGAAAAAAAGTTTTCTTAGTTCGCGCGAATGAGAGTTTTGAACAGCCCTAAGCTGTTAACCTAACATTGACCTCTTGGTCGCGAGGTCCGAGCCTTTTAAAATTAAAGGCAACGACATTCGAGGGCAGGCCGCGAGTTCATTTCTTCACAACCGTGACTAATTTGAAAGGTTCATAACGGCCACAATGTTCAAACCTCTAGGCCACCAAAACCCTATCGTTATTTGTCAAGGCCGCGACATCCGAGGGCAAGTCGCGAGTTCTTTTCTTCACGGCCGTGACTAATTTGAAAGGTTCATAACGGTCGCAATGTTTAAACCTCTAGGCCACCATAGCCCTAGGGTTATTTGTCAGGGCCGTGACATCCAAAAGGCCACAGCTGCATTATTTATGTTGATTTTTCCCGCCTGTGTATCACCTTTGAGCATAGGGGTACCTTTGTTTTGGCTTGATTAACCAAAATTATCTACCATAGTCCCTTTCTGAGGTCTATAAGAAATAGACCTTAAGGTATCTCTAATCTTATTTGTGACCTTAAACTAAATACTATTAACCTCAATTTTGCATAAAGACCTAAAACCCCTCTTCGGTCCTCGCATGACCTAAAATAGTCCTTCGACTATTCGGTCATCTTTATGACCTTAAACTGACTCATCGGTTCTCGCATGATCTTTAATTGTCCCTTTAATCCTATCATAATCTTATGTCCACGTTATGACCATAAAATTTTGCGTTATACCTATTTGCATAATGACTTATCTGCCATGCATCATGATTAGCATGTTTGCATTATATGCATTGCCCCATGAATTACGATTGGTTTGATCGCTTGCAATGGGGTACGTAGGAGGCTCAATGAAAATTTGGGTTCGACCACACTTTTCTGTATATTTTGTTTAAGCCTAAGATTGGCGGCTTAGTCAAATGGTTTCTCTAAAGCTTCGATATTTACTCGCACCACGGATTATTGCAAGCTTTGTCAAATAGAGGCAATTGTAGACATTCCAATTTGACTAAGCCGAATTTTAGGCACTCGTCTCGAATGCTCCCTAATGACAAAAGCATGAAATTATGCTCAATGATACTTCTAGGCAACTATAATGTCAAGAATTTGACTCAAAACCCAAGAAAACACCCACCTCTCTAAAACCTTCAGGCCGCGACCTTCTAAATCCTCACGGCCACCACTTTTTTATGACCCTACCCCAAGCCGTGTCCTTAAGGTAACGGTCGTGACCTTTTTATGATCCTAGAACAATCATGATCTTCATTCTTCACGGCCGCAACCTTTTCATGATCTTATAACTGGCCGCTACCTTTGAAGGCCACTGCCGTTTTAGTTCATACAATTAGTTCACGACCGAGATGTTCAAGTACAGGGCTACTTCCTTTGCACTTTTTGGGATAGGTGTCAGCATCCCAAAGGATCTTTGTGCTGCCCTAAATGCCTATAAATAGCCGTCGTTTTTTTGAAAGAGAATAGAACATTCTGAGATACCGATACTCTGTCAAATTTGTTTTCCACTCGATATTCTCCCAATATACACACCCTAATATCATTCATTCTCGATTTGAGTTCGCGGCATTACTTGTCTTTGGAAGGCTTCTAGAGCGCAAACAACTAGACGATTCTGTCTTACCATACCCGAGGGGATGTTTGAGGCTGTTGACTACATTAGGTAACCCTAAAAAAATTGTGACACTTCTTAAACTCCCACTTTCTCTTTCTCGAGTGTTGTCACGATTAGGGTTTTCATTTATTAAATTTTTCTCGATTATTTTATGAACAATCAATCCATGTCAAGCATGTAATTCTTTTGATTTGTAATAGTTAGTAAATAAAATGTATGGAAGCATGTGTATATATATACATTTTTTATATAATACAGTGTGTTTAACATTCTCTGAAAAATGTAAAACAGTGTGTTTTTTGTTTGATTTCATATTTACTGGCACACTGGACACCAAAAATGCCTCCGTAATTCTTTAAACATAACGGTCGTGACCTTCTATTGTCACGGCCATGAATATTTTTCTCTTATTATTACGGCCGCTATATATTTTCTTCACGGTCGACAGTTTTGTCTTATTTTTGTCACAATCACAACATTCTATTGCCATGGCCACGAACTTTTTATGAGACCAGTAGCTTAGAAATAATGTTCAAACCTTTCTATTCTTTCTGTTTGATCTTGTGTGCAACATGTTAGAAACCAAGACTATAGATTATGACCTTTTAGTTCATTATGTTTTCTTTTGATAAGATTTTAAGTCCCTGCTTGCATTTTTTAGATTATATTGCTTAAACAATGATTGTGGCATGATTAGAATTAAGAACTCAAGTTGCATGACCCATTTTAGGATTTTACCTCCGTCCATGTATCTTTGTTTTGCTTACTTTTGTATAGACTCTCTTTAACATCCCATTTTGTAATTGTTACCTTTGAAAAGTTTAAGACAAGAACCAATAATGAAAAAGTAGAGGCTAACCTTGCGGTTGAGTAAAAAAGGTGCCTAACACATTCTCTTTTCGTACCTTAGCTCCTGGACCCTCTTTATCTCTAGTTACATTTAAATGACATGTAACTTACTTTTTGTTTTTCTTAATTTTTCTCAAAAATTAAGTGGCAGCTCCATTTTCTACATGTGTTTGGATATCTTTGGTTTTTCGTCATAAAAGAAATATTTTTCTAAAACGATGGATATTCGACACATCATTTTGGAAACCCACCTAAAAAAAATGCCCGCACCATGCAAAGAGGCAGAGGCAATATGGTTCTAGTTCTTTTCAATTGAGGCCCGTTTAGCAGCCACGATTTGCACACGCACCTTCTGTAGTTTCTTTGGGCCAATCTGAGTGTTGGGAGATTATTTTCTTCACATGTAGATAGCTGGGTCATAGGGTAGTGGATTCCCCACAAAGGGGATAGCCTCAAAGTTAACCACCACCTTAGCCACAAGGGAGAGGGTCTGTTACTTGCTTTTAGTATGGACTACTCAGAGCGTGACGGGGTCACAGTTAGTTTAGCCCACCTAGGGGCGTCAGGGATACAAATAGCCGCAGCCACCACTAGTAGTCCAGACCTCTAGAGCCATAGAGAGGGCTACATCAGTGCAGTCCATGCAACAACCTGCAGCACAGGGGTATGGTGGTCAGAACAGAGGGACACAAGGGCGAGCATATGCACTTTTTGAATCGAGTTCCTCAAAGGCACTTGTAGTGCCAGATGCTTCTGCCAGCACGTCTGTTGTCCAAGGTACCTTCCTCGGTATAACTCATGGGCTCATGTTCTCATGGACACAGAAGTATCTCACTCATTCTTCTCATCTACATGTGTATCTACGTCGGGTTTAGAGGTGGACTCGTTGGGTAGCACCGTATGTGTGGGAGTGTCATGTTGAAACAAGTGTGCAGATCCTGTGAGATCAAAATCACCGACCGTCAATTACCATTTGACTTCATTATTCTTGATATGACCTCGTTCGATATCATCTTTGGGATGGATTGTCTTACCACATGTCGCGCGTTTATAGATTGTGATTGTGATCGTCATCGATTGACCGTTTGCACACCCAAGGGTGAGTGTTTGCATTTTGTGGAAGATCGAGATGACGGATCAAAACCTTTACCTTATGAATTGAGAAGTCACAAAAGTCTTAACTTTCTCCTAGCTACCTTGGAGGTGAGTAATACTGCTCGAGGAGAGCTCCATCTTGTCGCCTGTGAGTTTCCCAATAATTTATTTAAGCTACCTCCATGATGGGATGTAGAGTTTTCTATTGACCTTATCCCTAGAACTGCCCCTATCTCTTTGGCACCCTATCGTTTTGCACCAACCGAATTAGAAGAGTTGAAAGTGCAACTCCAAGAGTTATTAGTTAAAGCTTTCATTCGTTCGAGCTATTCTTCGTAGGGAGCACCGGCATTGTTCGCCAAAAAGAAAGATAAGTCCTTACGTTTATGTGTTGATTGTAGGAGATTGAACCGAGTAACCGTGAAGAATAAGTACCCGATGCCCAGGATCAACGATTTATTCAACCAACTTAAAGGCTCTAGCTGCTTCTTTAAGATTGATTTGAGGTCAAGCTACAATCAATTGAGGATAAAAGAGGAAAATATTCCGAAGACAAACTTCCACACATGTTACAGGCACTATGAGTTCTTAGTCATGCCTTTTGGGTTGACAAATACCCTAGCAACATTCACGAACTTGATGAATCATGTTTTTCACCCGTATATGGATACGTTTGTGGTAGTATTTATTGATGACATCTTGATTTACTCGCCATCGTGAGAAGCTCACGAAGAACATTTGTGAATTGCACTACAACATTTGTGAGACCACCGATTGTATGCCAAATATGATAAGTGTGAGTTTTGGCTATCCAAAGTCAAATTCCTTAGGCATGTAGTTTCGGGCAAGAGAGTAGCTATAGACTCATCGAAGATTGAGGCAGTGATGAATTGGGAACGGCCGACGAATGTGTTTGAGATTTAGAGCTTTTTGGGGTTAGCGGGTTATTATCAACGATTTGTGGAGAATTTTTCTCGGCTTGCTGCAATCATGACGTGGCTTACTCATAAGGGGACCAAATTTACTTGGAGTGAAACTTGTGAGCTCTCTTTTCAAGAGCTAAATAAAAGGCTGACTAACGCACCAGTTTGGTGATACCGAAGCGGGGGTTGGGATACACGGTTTATTACGACGCTTCTCATGATGGTCTTGGTTGCATTTTAATGCAACAGGAAAAGATAGTTGCGTATGGCTCACGACAGTTGAAAACTCATTAAAAGAATTAGCTGACACACTAGCGGTTATCTTTTCCTTAATAACATGAAGGCACGACTTATACGACGAACATTTTAAAATATTCTGGGATCACAAAAGCTTAATATCTCTTTTCTCAGAAGGTCTTGAACCTATGTCAACGAAGATGGATGTAATATATTGAGGATTATGACTTTGACTTATAATACCACCCGGGGAAGGCCAATGTAGTGGTTGACGCTCTTAGTCGCAAAACACAAAGCCCTTGTAGTCATTCGGGATTGAAAGATGATTGGGGATTGGAGAGGTGTCGACGGTGATTTCTCAACCTACGCTTCTTAGTCGCATTTTGATGCTCAACAACAAGACATTGAAGCCCAAATAATTCGGGATCATTATTTGAGTAGCGGTGACCTCAAGGGTTGGGTTTTACATCAAGGTCAAGGTCTAAAATTTTGTGGAAGATTTTTTTGTGCCAGAGTCATGCCGTGAGGAGGTGTTTCATGAATTCCATCACTTTCGTCTTGCCGTACATCTCGAGAGTACAAAAATGTACCACAATCTACATCATTAGTTTTGGTGGAAGAGTATGAAGAAAGATGTCGCACTTTTTGTTTCTCGGTACTTACTTATCAACAAGTGAAGGCAGAACACCAACGACTAGTAGGACTACTGCAACTGTTATCCGTACCAGAATTGAAGTGGGAGAATGTCATGATGGACTTTGTTTTGGGACTTCCTAGAACGCCAAGAGGGCATGATGCAGTGTGGGTTGTAGTTGACAAACTAACCAAATCCACGCATTTTATACCGATTTAAATGACTGATTCAGTGGGCAAGCTTAGCAGGCTAGACGTCAATGACATTATTCGGCTTCACGGAGAGCTAGTATCTATAGTTTCTGATCAAGACCCGTAGTTTACATCACGTTTCTGGCAGAGCCTTCAGTTGGCATTTGGCGCAGAATTGCTTTTTAGCACTACATTCTATCCCTAGACAAACAGCCAATCCGAGCGTACCATTCAAAATTTAGAGGATATGTTATAAACGTGTGTGTTAGATTTTCATGGTTTATGGGAAGACCACCTACCTTTAGCAGAGTTCTCATACAAAAACAATTATCAATCAAGTATTAAGATGGCACCATTCAGAGCTTTGTACACAAAGGAAAGAATAAAATAAACCCTTTCAAGATAAAATCGATTGAGCGGTCTGTCAGGGACTGAAGTATGCTTGGTGGGCAGTGTCCTTGGCATTAGTGCCAATCTTCTCCCACAAGCTTCTCTCTCTCTCTCTCTCTCTCTCTCTCCTCAATTGGAGATCTTTTGGGGACCTTGGAGTTAGTTCTCGATGCCATGAGAACTAACGTCAACCTACACGACGAGGGCTATGCAACCAAGCAAATAGATTCTCGTTTTGACGAGTTTGGGGTACCATGGGTTGACCAAAGCTTCGAGTTTTTAACTCCCCGATATAGGATTCTAAACCATATATGTGTTTATGCCATAAATATATGGGTTTATGCCATAAATATGTGATTTGGTGTTTTATTATTGGTTAAATGCCATGATTTTTATTGAAAGATTAAAGCCTTAGAGTTGTTAACTACTTAAAAGATGTATGTGTTGCTAGGGATAATGGATTATAGTGTTCCAATTTGAAAATGATGCGTCGGATGTGTTTAAAGTTTAAAAGGGCTTATTTTGGCTAGATTTGTGGAAAATGAGATTCATTTGAGGATAATGATGCTGGTTGTGTTGTAAACCCTCCTTGGAGAATTTTTAACTTGGTAATATGATTCATTTGAGGATATTGATGCTGGTTGTGTTGTAAACCCTCCTTGGAGAATTTTTAACTTGGTAATATGTTGGCGAGTTTTAAAATCAAACCAGATCTTGATTTGGGTTGAATTTGTGATTATGTTATATTTAAATCCTTGAAATAGAGTTTGTATACACACGTGGTTGATTGTTGGATGAATTGTATGATTTAATTAATGTACCAGGGCAATGTAATATGAATAATATGGGTTTGAATAACTCATCAGTGAAAAACCAGAAATGTGCGCATGATTAGGTGCCCTACTCTTCGGTTAATCTCGTAAAAGAGTGCAAGGGTGCCCTACCCTTTGGTTGATCTATAAAGGTGTGCAATTGTGTGGCTGATTATAAAACCTATATAATGAGTTGCCTATTGGTGCCTTAAGGCGGTCCGGTAGTGAGGGCAACGTATAGGAATTTATAAATGTTAATTGTTACGTTGGGTGACAAATCGATACATAAATAAAGATTTAGTATAAAATGTTAACTGTCGAGGCATGTACAATCGGGTTTGTTAGTGGTTTTGAGTTTGTTGTGAATTTGAATGACATGGGTTAAAAACATTCAATGTTTTGAAAGAAAACGATTTTCGATAAATCGGTGGGATTCATATCATACTCTCTTGCCTACTGCATTTCATGCATCATTTCATACTTGGTTTTTTTTTTATTCCTATTGAGCCTCGGTTCACATTGTTTAAAATAAATGTTTTCACGTACACGAAATGATCCTTTTCCATAAAATTATAACGTCTTGATTGTTGAATGGAAGTATTGATGAAATAGTTGTTTATGGAATGTAATTAAGTTTTTGGAACCATGTAAAGTACACTATATCATTTTGTACTTAATTACTTAAATGTTGTAAGGCCATAAGGCCAATACTTTGTTTCCTTTGAATCCATGTCGTTGGGTACGCTTTGGGAGAAGATTTTTGGTGGGTTTTGTTATAAATTTCGGTTGTGGGATGTTTTGGGGAATGATTGGAACCTTGGGTTGTAGTTTTAATCATTATTTACATCAGATTTTTGGATCCTAAAAGTTTTGTTTTCATGCTTGAGCCAAAAATCATGCATGTTGAAAGTTGGATTTTTAAAATGGGATTTGAAAAAGAGGTTTAGAGCCAGACCGCTCGAGCAGTCTATCGAGCGGTATTGTAGAGCTATTTATTTTTGTTGTAGGTCTTGAGATGCTATGAGAAGTTCAAAAATGCACGATCGGTCTTCAGACCGCTCGAGTGGTCTTGGTAGATTTTGTAAAATTTTCTCTTTTTTTGTTTGGTTCCTTTTTTGTAACCCGTGTTTCTTCCTTGCTTCAAAACCCCTCTTTGGGTGAGTTTGATGTTTAGATTGAAGTCCTAAAGGTCTTCTCTTAATCCTTTTTATTCATTTTGGGTAACTTTTTATTAAAGGAGCATTTGGTTTGTACGATTAATGGTTTTTCTAAATTTTGTTCATCGATTTCGGTTTCCTCGGAATTTGGTTCGTGACACGAGCAGTCACTCACCCGAGAGCAAACCAAAAAATCCCTACTTTTAAACACCAAGAGTCAAACCAAAACTTTTCTTAAGAAAATAAGTTCTAGGGTACAAAACATTGTTAAAAACATCTTTAAACCATGAAAATATAA
>JAUMHN010416903.1:0-13692 GCA_032360265.1 Heliamphora ciliata
AATCCATCCAAATTATTTTCTTTCAACTATTGACAATAGGAGTTGGTGCCCTGCATTTATAATGGCTTTGGTTGCTTATTAGGCACCAAAGAATTAGCATCAGGGGTTAGATCTCTGTCTCGCAATTATGGCGTGGATTATGATTCACCAAACTAGATGAGGGTGCTTTGATATTATGATCAACTTGAATGTTTGAGTTGTCTTTCTAAAAATATTTTTACATCTATATTTTAAATTATGAAATTGTGATGAATGATGGCATATGAGTCTTTTACTTTCAATTGTATTGTTAATTTCATGTGCTATCTATTTTGGAAGAAACATATGTTTGAAGAATGAATAGAACTAATGAGATACTTTTATATGAAATAAAAATTATATTTTATTTCAAAGTGCCAAGATTTGTGGGTATCCACCTTGTGTGCGGCGGCCATATATGGGTCGTGATTTTATCCTTAATGAGTGTGGGCTCTGTATGGCTATATTTTTTTTTCTTACTAGGCATATTTTGTGAGCTATGGTTGTGGGAGATGCACCTATCACTAGTGTTTGAAGAGTGGTACTCATTCTAACATATGAATAACAGTGCATTGAGAATTGAGGTTGCGGTACCGTCGAAACTCCCGATCGTGAAGTAGACGATTACTTGATACTTGTTGAATAGTATTGTATTTTAAAGAAATAAAAATAATGATTTGCAACTTTTAAGTCTTAATTAAACCATTTCTAAAAGACAAATTTATTTATAATTTATGAGACAAATGTGTTTAGATGAATGTAAAACTTTTTTATCTTTTGTTATGCTTGATGACTATCTTTCAAAGAGTTTTATTGCTTCCAAACTCAATGTTTAGTTTCTTCTCTTTATTATAATACTAAGTGTACTTTTCTGTAACCTTTGTGGTTATAGATAGTAAGTTACGCTAGAAAGTTGATCCACCACTATCAACGTCTTAAGATCAAGCCTGAAGTCTAGTTTTTGTTTTGGTATTTTGTTTTCATGGTCTGTAATAGTAATACATACTATGTTAGTGGCTAAAATTAGTTTGGAATTATGTTTTAAATATATGGGATGGAGTATCTCTTGAAAACTTATATTTCTCTAATAATTATGAGATAATGTTTTGAATCAAACTTGCATGTTTTTATGGTTATTTTAAGCCTTATCAAGTTTTGAGGCCATAGAATTGTTGTGAGATTATGCACCACTACATAGGTTGAGCACCTTGTGAGTGTGGGTGTGATAGTTATTTTGTTTTATATTTTGTAAGGTTGAGATGAATCCACTCTAGCAACTAAAACTGTTAAAAGAGTTGTCACGATTCAACCTTAGGACAGATTTATGACGACCAATGGATCTAAACCCACCCGATGCCTTCTAACTTAACCAATTTAAAGATTATCATCATCACTAATTATGGTTCTTAAAGAAAAGAATACGTGATGGCATAAAATATTCGAACACATCCCAAAGTTACTATTAGTGCCACAATATTTAATTAATTACAAACATTGACTAAAACCCCTACATCTAAGGCTAAAAACAAAGCAAACCAAGAAGGAAATATACAAATAAAAAGTCTTCATCCAACATACTTATTATTAAGAACGGGATCCTAGGAACCAATGACAATGCATATAAATTACACCAAAAAAAAAACATGAAAACCCGACTAAATCTCTACATGACGGAATAAGGGTTATACTTTCGAGATCTCTCTTATTTGATCTTATCTCAGTATATGAATAGAAAACTGTCGGATAGATGCACACGAAAAGGAACTCAACTGCACTTCAAGTCTTCCATCGTGTTCCTGTACGTTTGATCACGAATAAAGTGTGGGCTACAAATCTGTGATCATGGCTTCATGAACTAGGGGTTGTACCCTTCATTCTCTATCCAAAAGTGAAGTATTTGCTAGGTTATAGGGTGGTCACTCGTTATGGGGACTCCTCAATCTGCCCATGACCAACAGACAACACCCTGCTATTAAAACTCAAACATGGGCAAAATGATGTCTTTCTAAGCGGGTTCCATTTTGATGACTTGCCACAAATATAGTTCCGAATGGCAAAAACGTGACAGTTATTAAAACAAAAAGAGGTTCCATGGGTCAGAGATCACGAGTACTTTTTAGGGATGGGACTAGGCTCAAAACTGTAAGGTATCACTGGTTCAATCGAGTTCCTAAGTAGTCAGCATACCTTTTTGTCCAAGTTGTTAACCAATCGCAGAAGATCTGAGGGGACAAAGAAAATGAATACAATAGAGCCGTTTAGTCAAGGGCTTCAATGGGCATTTTGTAAAAAGAGTGTGACAATTTCTTGTACTGTGGATTCTTGGAGTCATAGATTGAACTAACCACAACGAAAAGATATCTGGGTTTTGGGATCTTCTTTGATTGCAACCTGGATTAATCAGAGAGCGAAGCAAAAGAGGAGACAAGGAAGCATGATGGTTATAGGAGTGGACAAACCTAGTGAACTAGTTTGGATTGGAGATGTTTTTTGATGAAAAAGGCAACCTAAATGAGGGAGGAAATGTGATCATGATGAACTAAGACCCGTCATGGATCACTCTCAGGAAATTGTGAATGCTACTAAAGGACGCTCCACCCTGTGAATGTTTGAACCTCCAAGGGTGTATGATGTAATGAACCCCAAAACAGACATTCACATCGAGCTTGAGACTAAGTCTGAGTCTTCTTTTGAGTCTAATTCTAGTTCTAAAACTTTTCTTTGGATAGACATGTTTGCAAGTCCAAAAATTATTTGTATTTTGAGTTTAACTCTTTCTTTTCTACTAATAATATGCATGATGATTTTATTCCTACGTTGATGTGTCTTTAGTTAACAGCATATAGTTAAACAGTCAAAGCTTGTTAGTGTGCCTTGAGGACATGCTACATGCATGCCTTAGATTTTCGTGGCTCGTGGGAATTTCACTTGTTGTAAGAAGAATTTGCTTATAATAATAGCTACCAATTGAGCATTGAAATGGAACCTTACGAGGTTTTGTATGGGAGACCATGTAGATCCCTTGTGTGTTGGGCAGATGTTGGGAAGGCATCTGTATTAGGACTCAATTTGGTGCAGGAGACTACTGAGAAGATTACGGCCATTTGAAGACGCTTGGTTACGACCTAGAGTCGCAAAAAAAGTTATGCTGATTGAAGAAGAAGGCCATTGATGGTTGAGGTTCGAGACTATGTATTTTTGAAAGTCTCGTCAAAGAAAGGTTTGACGAGGTTTAGAAAGGATGGAAAGCTATCGCCGCAGTTTATAGGCCCTTTTGCGATTCTTGAGAGAATTGGGGAGGTAGCTTATTGGCTTGCTCTACCTCCGTAGTTGTCTTCAGTACACAATGTATTTCACGTGTCTATATTGCGTAAATATGAGCCTGATCCATCGCATGTCCTGGATTGGTCTGAATTACAGATTGAGGATTATGTCAGTATGAGAAACGACCAATAAAATTTTTAGATATAAGGGAGCAAGTGTTATGAGGGAAAACTCTTTCATATGTGAAACTATTGTGGCGACATCATGGAATAGAGGAGGCGACGTGGGAACGAGAGTCAGATGTTCAGTCTATGTATCTTGAATTGTTTGAATCATGACGAGTGACGAATTTTGGGGACGAAATTCCATAAGGGGTGAAGGTTGTGGAGACCCGATACGTTTTTATTTTTTTCAGTTAATTAGTTTGACATAATTAAATTATCGACGAGACTAAATGTAAAAACCTCTAAATATATGTATTTGTTTATAATTAGGAATGGATCCTTCTAGAAGTCTCTAAGAAGAAAGAAATTAGAGAGATTAAAAAAGGGAGAGGCAAAGTGTGACGCCCCGAATTTTTGGAGGTATGTAAGAGCGACACTAAAAGAATACGGTAAAATAAGCATACAATTCATACTCATCCAAACAAAATAAAGTAGAGCATTACAAGTATTACAGACCCAGACAAAAATAGATAACAAAATACATGCAACTACTTGGTACACAGGTCTCAAAATACTGGGAAAATATGGCAAGGATTGGAAATTGTGAGTCATCGGCTCATGGGATCCACGGCTCTTCCTCTGCCTGAGCCTGATCGTCGGGCTGAATATCCGGTTCCTCAAAACCTGGTATAAAATGTTATGAGCCAAAACCGAACAAAAAAACTCTAGAAAATCCAAAATACAATTCAAATATGATCCAACTTCAAAATTAAATTATTTAACATGTATCACGTGGCAGATATAGTGAATTAATAAATGAACAGGTGCAACAGTGCGAATGATGCTTTTAGATTTATTACTAAAATTTATTAAAATCTTAAGTCATTCTAGGTTAACCCAACCTGGGTAAACATTCCTAACCCCGATCCAACCACCACAAACCAAGTCTACCAACCAATTTTAGGCGTTTCTTTAGCCGTGGGATGACTACATAGCTTAACTAAACGTTCAACAGAGTCATCCTAACAGCAAGGTGTGGAAAATCATCACGGTCATACCCTCGAATCTCAGGTCAAGGTCTAGTATAAGATCAACACATATTCTATAGTCAATTATTTCGCCACCCAAACCACCTTTACCATGAGGTACCATCTCAAAATTTCATATCGTAGCATACAACTCGGGGACAACACTTCAAAATTATTTTATTAACAAAATCATGGGACATTGCCCTAAACAAAACCACCCTAGGGTCCATTTCATCTATCGTTATAATTTAAGTGATTCCTACATATCCTAACCCATGGGTGATGAATGCATGTCCCATCCTAGGCATGGATGTACTAGTGCACGTGATGCTAAGATTATGCCAAGTATAGTAAAAATAACAATAATCAATATATTAACACTTAGCATAATTAGTAAACGCCAAACAATTATATAACTCATGTCACATAGCCATTTTGGGAGATGCCATAATCAATAAAAATATTTAGAAACATTTTAGGCTCACAAAAAACATACAACATTTAGTATAAAAATATATAGTTAAAAAAGCTTTTTTTTTGACACTTAAGTTAAAGTAAGACTAATTTGGACATACTTTATAAAGAATTTTTAGGGTGACAATTTAATTTTTCTCGGGCAAATTTTTAAATATGTGGTACATTAATATTTTATCTAAAATTCTTATGTAGAACACTTTTTAAAATTCTTAGGGATTAAGTAGTTTAAATTTAACAAGTACTTAACTCAAAACAAATTTTTTGCTACACTTAGAATATCCTGAGAATTGCTGCATTTTGTAAAATATTTTTGAGGCATCAATCTAACTCCTACCGAAACCATTTTTTGATATGTTATACATCTGGATGTCATCTAAAGGTTTTATGTAGAACGCCAAACCCACTTCTATGAAAAATGTTAAGTTTTAGTCTCTTCAAGAAAATATGACAAAATAGAGGACTAATCCTAAATTCTGTTGTAATAACAGAGATTATAACATATTTGTTACGTCTCAAATCAACTTCTTACTAAGATATTTTTGGATAATAGCTAATATTTTATGTCTACTACATTTTATATGTAGAAAACATTTTGATTTGAGATATGAAAATAAGGATTTTGTTTGATACAAAAAGATTGGACAGAAATGACAGTCAGGGACAAAATCTATCCAATCACTTTAAAAATAGATTTGGGGTATCAAACAGTGATCAAATGATCTCATTTTTGGTGGGTAGATGGAGACAGATGTTATCTACAATTCTCACGAACAAACCATTTTGATTTGAGACTCTGAAAATGAGATTTTTAGCTCTCCAATAGTTGCTAGTCCAGATTTAACACATTTCGGTAAAAATTTCATGTGTAGAGTTTTATGAGACCCCGACCCATTTTATTTTCACAAAGATTTAAGTGTTGATGGAGTTAGAATTAACATTTGACCTCGGTAATGTTTTAGGTGTTGGGGCCTGTATATGGATTTTTGGAGCTTATTTTCAGTTGGCAAGAGAGTTCAGTCGATTGAAGTTGGAGGCTCAGTCAACTGACTTAGACACTAGAAAATTTTCGTGGATTCTAGTAGCAATCCAATCGATTGAGGGTGGCAATTCAGTCGACTGAATTGAGTCGATGGTGATTTAGTCGACTGACTTGGAGGGTTCAGTCAACTGACCTGAGATATTTTTAGGCGCGGCTTATAAATATTAGTGTTTGGGAGATATTTTTCAAATCTGATTCTTCTCTCACATAAAGTCTCTGCCTTCTCTCTAGATTTTGATGGGTTTGAGGCTCGATTTTCAGCGATCTGACAGTGGATCCTTGGTATTGGTATCGGGGGCTTCGCATCTATCCAGATGGAATCGCATTTTGTCAAGGTTTATTTTTCGAGATAATAAGCTTTTGGCTCAACGAGGTAAGATCCTAGACTATATTGTCCTTAAAGAGTACTACGTGTAGTTTTAAGCTTTTTTCACAGGTTAAAAATGTTTTAAATATCATATTTTATGTTTAAACCATGTTTGTTCGAATAAAAAGCATGTTTTGCATTTTTTCTTAGTTTTTGTATGTTATGGACGTGTGGATGTCCGTGATTTTTGAAAAGGTGGTTTTGAAAATGGACGATTTTTGAAAATCTTGAAAATCGTATTTTGTTAGTTTGGAGCTAACCCTCGGGATTGAGCTTGGATGTTAAATGTTTCATTAAGATGTGAAATCATTTTTATGGTTATGGGAACGATAAGATAATATGTATGTAGATATTCAGTATATGGATGTGTGCGTACTTTTTTCTGTTGAATCATACGAGAGATTGCATATTGGGGCATTTGATTATCCTGCGGTGAAAGACTGCTAAGAATTGCATATTAGGGCAAGTGATTGTCCCGCGGTGAAAGACCGAAAAGAGCTTGATGATTGAGTTAGTATTATCCCACGGTGAAAGACCGTGAAAGTGTACGACGTGCATATGACCTTATTATATATGCTTACTGTTTTGTTTTGCATTATTGAAATGCTTGGTTTTGAGGATGAAAAATTGTTTCGAGACTTATGGGAGTCTGATGGAAAACTTTGAATTTTATAAAGTAAACCTATTTTGAGGCTCAAGTAGTTGAGTCAACTATATGCTACGTGATTGCATATTCTGCTTTACGATTTTATAGTCTGTTTCTATTGGATTTCGGCTCACGTTGTGGGATTTGTAAAAAAATTTTCAGGTGCACGCAGTCCTACAGGTTGACCTTAAGGTGCCTAGAGGTGGCTGATGACAAGACCTTGTTGTTTTGTTTTTTGTTAGATAGTTTATACCTTTTGTATATGTTTCATGTTTGGATGTAACATGTTGTAAGCATTTGAAATTCTTATAGCCGTGGTGCCGATGTATGCATGATTTATACTTTCGAGAGAAACTATGGATTGATTGTTATTTTTTGTAGTTTCTTACTACGTTTTTCGTTGGTTGGTTTAACGATGTATAAAAAGAGTTTTCAATTGGTTTATGCTTCATTCAAACTCTTGTACTTTGAGGGAGATTTTGGAACGGCTTATACGAGCTTCTTTTAAAAAGTTATTTCTTTTCCCAAAATGTGTATTTTGTTTTAAAAGCTTGGTTCTTGCGGCCGTGACCGTAGTATTTTGGGCTACTCTTTTAAATTAATTAAACTCTCGGTAGTGCTATTTACAAAGGTTTTAGCCTTGTTTGGACTTTATGATTTTTTATCTGTTTGTGTTTAGGCGATTTTGATGGTTATTTGTGGGCTTTTCGTGTGACCCGAAGTTTGGGGTGTGACAACTTAGTATTAGAGCTTTAGATTCGAATACCTATGAGCCATGGGAAGAGGGTATATCACCTTGTGAGGAAAGATGTGTGTGTGCTTGGTTGCCCGTGCTTATGTTTTAACATGAGCCTGTTAGCTTGTTTAGCATAATAGCTTGTTGTGTATATGTGAGTATGGAGGTTGATTTTAGGATTGATTTGTCTTACCTTCGGGCATTTGGATTAAAAAACTTGGGAGCCAAGTTAGAAACGCATTTAGCTGACGTGATTTCTAGCAGAGAATTTAAGTAGGTTATCCAAAGTGACGCGTCATTCTTATCAGTTCTCCTTGGTATGTGTGATATGTTGGCATAATCATTTTGGCTATGTGTTAACATGATTATGTGGTACGTGTTAAAAATAACATAATAGGTTGTTATGTTCTATATTTCTTTTATATATGAACTGTACACCCTTTGAGAGGATGAGACCATGGCTTGGGTCTTAGATATGCGACTCGGTTGCAGTGGTTGCTGAATGGTAAGGTTATGGGTTGAGTGTCAATCGCTTGGTACGTTGTGGAACTCGTCGGTGAGTTGGGTTTAATCGTGTGAGGTTGGCCTCAGTTGTATGAGTAGAGTATTGTTCGGGTATGGTTAAAGCGCGGTTAATGGCTTAATTGTGGTAGATGGCTCCTCTTGGGTGTATGTTACCAGAAGTTATAGTTGTGTTATGGGTAGCCTTGTGAGTAGGGGCGATGGGGTGTCGGAGACCCTAGGAATCAGTTGTTATGATTGGATTGGTGGATGGATCTGTGGATAGTGATAATCCCTTTCGAGTAAGGTTTGGTGTGCATGATTTTGGCTGGGTGACAGATTAAGTACATCGTGAGCCATGCTATGTCATGAGCCGTGTACTCAGGATTGATATAGATGGGAACATAGTAGATGGGAGCGTAGTGACCCTTGGCTGGGTTGATGTTGAGGATGTTGTTGGTAGTCCTAGTAGTTCTGATGACCTTGGACGTTGTATACCTTTTGAGGTTTGCAAATTGAGTTACGAGTGAGTAAGCTCGAGGATATGGGGACGAGAGTTGCAGATATGCTGAGATGAGCATGGGTCGCAGTTGTATTGGAATGTGTAAGGGTTTAGGTCACAGTTCTAACATGCGATGCGTATCAGTTCTGTGGGATTCCTACGAGAATGCAGGTTCGTGGTTTGGTTGTTATCCTAGTGATTAGGAGTCCATGTTTGAGAACCGTGCTAGATGCATGGGGTGTGAAGGGATCGTAGAAAGGTTCGATAGTGTGGTTGGCTTAGTACTGAGACGGTGTTTCCTGAGTGCGATATATTTGGAGGTTATTTGTGTTCGACCTTAGGTTCAGAGGTGGGCATGCTATTTGCCTATGGAATGAAGTGTGGAGTAATGAGATTCAGCAATGTACTGTGTGGTTTGGATAACCTGGGGTGATAGGTGAGAAATCGTGGGTTACGATGCCTGTGATCGATGTGTGCCCGGAGAACGAAAGTGCGGAGGTGTTTGCATGGTTGTGGGAGTTAGTAGTAACTCTGGATGGAAGGTCTCCAGATTGGGTTTCCTTTGTGTGGTGTCGTACGCCTTCTATGTGTGTTGCTTGGACAGCGAGCTCAAGGCTGTGATGTGGCTGTGGTTTGCCTACCAGGAGTAGATTGTGTAGCGAAACCTTTTGGAGTGAGGTGTTAGCACGATGGGCATGTTGCCGTGTGTCTCCATGTATGATTGGTGATAAACTTGTCGTCATGTGGGATGCGTTATACAAGGTAGGAGGATTGATGGTGTTCGTGCGTATGCAAACAAGGTCTGAAAGCTGAGAGTTTAAAGTAGCAGATTATCTGAGTATCGTAATCGAAGTTGACGACAGTTGTTTGACTGTGGTCGAATTGGCCTTAAGGTAGGATTTACAAGTTCTTTGGGGGCCAAGTGTACTGGGAATACGCTGAGGTTGGGTTATAGTTTCTTCTTGACCCTTTTCTTTTCTCGGGACGGAGAGAGAGTTTCCTTGTAGACGGTTATCTGGTGCGAGTTATTTCATCTTGGTTAGATGGAGATGTCGGGATCTTGATTGGTTCAGATTTGGTTATGTTCTGAGACTGTAAAAATCTCTGTGGATTTGGTATTCGTGTTGTGAACCTTGGAGTTGTGACTCAAAAACTTATATCGCCGTGATCGGGTGGGTGATTATAAGATGGATTCTTCGTGGTTTTAACGCGTGGTGCATGGCTATATGCCTTCTTGGATGTTGAGTGTCTGTGTGTACAACCTGGGATCCGATTGCTTCCACAGTTGGGGACCGTAAAAGAGTCCGTACGAGTATGGTAAATGTAGTAAGTCGTGGTAACCTAGTTAGAGTATGACTTGTTATGTATGATGGTTGAACCATTTAGGTTGTGTTCCCTGTGAGGTTGAGTTGGTAGACCAGGAATGCTTGACTTATTAACGAGGGAGTCAATGTTGAGACACATAGTTCTTTTTGCAATGATCAATTGGGAATCGTTAACCGTTGTGTGTGGCTTATTTTGGAATGTGTGGGTATGCTTGTACTTCTAGCTCTTAGTAGAGTGAGAATTTTGTCAGAACAGTGCGATTGTGATATTCACATGGTGGGTTTCTGGTAGACTTTTGTGAGTCTAGATTTGGGTTCTATTTGGGACTTTGAAATGCTCAGAGTTCTTAGAGTTGTGAAGTGATCATCAACTGTGATAAGTGGTATGCTTTGGTATAATCGTTTGTTCAGGTGTTGGTTCCGAGAGTATGGTAAGCAATGAATTAGGAAGGATTCGATGTTTGAGAAACCTTGGATGGCGTGGCCTATTCGGATCGACGTTCTTGTCTGATTTGGAATGGAAGGGCCGTGATGAGTTCTGTATATGAGAAAATTACAAAGTGTATGACGCAAGTCTTGGTTGGGGTCTTGGGTTCGAATATTTGGCTATTGTGGACTCAAGAGATTGATGTATGTGTTACGAGTTTGGAGTCGATGTCAGATAACAGTCATCATGTTTGCTTTGTCAAATGACGACGATTATGTTTGCTTTGAGGTTGATTGTAGTCTTGGTATCAGTAATCTGATGGCGAGATGTTGAGATGTGTAGTGACGTGCTGTTGCACGGGAGACATGATTGGGTTTGTGTAGGTTATTGGAGATGTTATGTCTGCGTGACGTGTTTGGTCGAGTAACTTGTTGGGGTCAGGTGACTTTGTGGCTATGATGCTAAATTAGTTTTCGGTTGTGTGGAACCTTGTCTGGGACAATGGTGTGTCACATAGTGTTTCTCTAGAGTAAGATGAAGGTTGAGATGAAATACATTCTTTGGTATTTTAGGTCAGTTAAGTGAGCTTCTCTCTGAAGTTGGATGCTTGTGTTGTTGCTCGTGGATGGGCGTTGTGTCAGCTATGTGATGGCGTTATTAGCATCAGTAGAGTAGCGATATGGTATCAAAGTCGGTGGTCATCAAGTGATCATCAGAACTCGAGTAGAGTTTGTGTGTGTAGTATGTGGCTTCGTGTGACCGATGTCAGGATTCGACGTTGTGTGTTTGGACTCGTAGAGATAGTCCTTGGTGTGTATTGTGAGGCGTGATTGAGCCAATATGTGGTCGTGAGAACGAGGGTGATAGTCTCTATGTCCTGGAGTAGAGAATGTTTGGGATCGAGTTCCATGATGGATTGACTTCTTGTTATGCGTTCGTCGCTGGGGTGGTTTGTGTTCGGCGAGAGTTATATTTCAAGGTTTGGGAGCGAGAGTTGGACCTTGACCCGATGTTTTATGGATGTTTCATAAATGTCGGTGGTGTTAGTGGAATTTTCCCGTACAAGCAGTCTGTATGGAGGTTGATTTGTGTTTACCTTGCGTGACTATAGTATGGGGTTTCAGTTGTTGGGGCATTTTTTTGTTGTTGTACAGTGTTGCTGGATTTGCATTAGAGATTGTTGATGATTGATGGGCTGGTGTTTAACATGAGATTCAGTGTTGAGTTTCGGGGACAAAATTCTTTTAAGAGAAGGAGAGTTGTGAGACCCCGACCCATTTTATTTTCAAAAAGATTTAAGTGTTGAAGGAGTTGGAATTAACATTTAACCTCGGTGATATTTTAGGTGCATGTTGGGGCTTGTATATGGATTTTTGGAGCATATTTTCAGTTGGCAAGAGAGTTCAGTCGATTGAAGTTGGAGGCTCAGTCGACTGACTTAGACACTAAAAATCTTCGTGGATTCCTGTGGCAATCCAGTCGACTAAATTGAGTCGGTGGTGAATCAGTCGACTGACTTGGAGGGTATAGTCGACTAACCTGAGATATTTTTGGGCGTGGCTTATAAATATCAGTGTTTGGGAGATATTTTGAGATATTTTTCAGATCTGGTTCTTCTCTCACATAAAACTTCTGCCTTCTCTCTAGATTTTGATAGGTCCAGGGCTTAGTTTTCAGCGCTCTGACAGTGGATCCTTGGTATTAGTGCTGGGGGCTTCGCATCTATCCGGACGAAATCACGCTTCGTCGAGGTTCATTTTTCGAGGCGATGAGCTTTTGGCTCAACGAGGTAAGATCATAGACTATGTTGTCTTTAATGGGTGCTATGTGCAGTTCTATGCTTTTTAACCAGTTGAAAATACTTTAAATGCCATATTTTATGTTGAAACCATGTTTGTTCGGATAAAAAGCATGTTTTGCGCTTTTTCTTGGTTTTTACATGTTATGGACGTGTGGATGTCCGTGGTTTTTAAAAGATGGTTTTGAAAATGGAGGAATTCTAAAAATCTTGAAAATTGTGTTTTGTCGGTTTGGAGCTAACCCTTAGGGTTGAGCTTGGATGTTAAATGTTTTGTTGAGATGTGAAATCATTTTTATGGTTATGGAAATGATAACATAATATGTATGTAGATATTCAATACATGGCTGTGTGCGTACTTTTATCTGTTGAATCATACGGGAGATTGCATATTGGGGCATGTGATTATCTTGCGGTGAAAGACCGCTGAGAATTATATATTAGGGAAAGTGATTATCCCGCGGTGAAAGACCGCAAAGAGCTTAATAATTGGGTTAGTATTATCCCACGGTAAAAGTCCGTGAAAGAGTACGACATGCATATGACCCTGTTGCATATACTTACTGTATTGTTTGGCATTGTTGAAATATTTGGTTTTGAGTATGAAAAATCGTTTCGAGACTTATGGGAGTCTGATAGAAAACTTGGCATTTTATAAAGTAAAACCATTTTGATGCTCATGTGGATCAGTCAATTATATGCTATGTTATTGCATATCCTGCTTTACAACTTTATAGTCTGTTTCTATTGGGTTTCGACTCACGTTGTGGGATTTGTATAACTTTTTTTTAGGAGAACGCGGTCCTGCAGGTTGATCTTGAGGTGCCCGCAGGTAGTTTATATCTTTTGTATATATTTCATGTTTAGATGTAACATGTTGTAAGCATATGAAATTCTTATGGCCGTGGTGCCGGTGTATGCATGATTTATGCTTTCGAGAGAAACCATGAGTTGGTTGTTATTTTTCGTAGTTTCTTACTACATTTGTCGTTGGTTGGTTCAACGGTTTACAAAAGGAGTTTTCAATTGGTTTATGCTTCATTCAAACTCTTGTACTTCGAGGGAGATTTTGGAACGACTTATGCTCTTCTTTCAAAAAGTTATTTCTTTACCTAAAATGTGTATTTTATTTTAAAAACTTGGTTCTTGGGGCTGTGACCGTAGTCTTTTGGACTACTCTTTTAAATTAAATAAACCCTCAGTAGTGCTTCTTACAAAGGTTTTTAGCCTTGTTTGGGCTTTATGATTTTTTATCTGTTTGTGTTTAGGCAGTTTTGGTGGTTGTTCGCGGACTTTTCACATGACCTGGAGTTTGGGGCGTGACAAGTTCTATGCATGAAAACGAGTTCAAACCAATTTTGTATGATTACCAACACAAAAACCTAACTCTGGACATAAAA
>JAUMHN010416914.1:0-35969 GCA_032360265.1 Heliamphora ciliata
TCCGACTCTCTGTGCCAGTACACTTTGTGTGTATTGAACGGGACATTTGAGATAATTAATTTAGTACTGACTACTGATTATGTAAATTAATTCACACCCCCAAGGTTATTATAAATAGTGCTTATCATCTTAATCCTAGAATAATTATTGATTTGCATATATTTAATATTTGTTGCTTTGATTCATTAGATGGTGCGACCTTAAATGGATCTATATTCTTGGTGAGTTGGATAGCGGTATTATTTATATGGTAAATATTAATTATTGACGGAATCTAGGTCCCGAAAGATCGGGATTGACAATACCCCTTAAGGATGCTTATAAGTTTTGACCGGACCAAACCCTACAGGTAGATTTAATTATCTGGCGGTTAAATAAGTTAAGCGGAAGGGTTTATGGAATATTAAAATGCCGATTATATTAAATTGTCAGTAATTAAATTTAATTGGCGAGTATCGGAAATCTTAACGTGGGGAGAAATAGTAAGCATTTATTAACAGGAGCTCAATGCAAGAAGAACTTGAGAATATGGGTCAGAGTGCAATTACAGTTCTTTACTGGTGTGAATTGTAATTCAGTGTTTTATGAAAATTGTAGATACCACTGCGTCTTTTCATAATTGCAGAAACTGCTCACAGGTATTTGTATTCCACTGGAAGTCTAACTCATATCCCTAAGTCTCTAATGTAGCCATATATATATGCGGGTAGGCTGAATCAGTTTGAGATTGATACATCATATATTAGATAAATCATATCTCATATATTATTATTGATATATTATTTTTGTCTTTCAAGACTTAAAAATATATCGGGGTTCTGCCGGTACGAGTTCTCGGAGGGTCGTAGCCCACACTACGTTCGAAGATTGCGTAAGGGAGTACAGTAGAAGATTTGACTGGACCTTCAACTCGGAATCAAGTCGTAGTTGAAGATTAGATCTACAAGAGGTATTCTTCTAAATTAACTTTGGTTGCACGGGTTTAATTTTGATCGTTCGGCGTGAAAATTTTTATCTGGAGCCCGTTTCGGCGTTTGCCCGTCCAGTTAATTTTTTATCGAAAATCATTTACAAAAAATAATGATCTTGGCAGTATTGCCTCCAACATTACTTACCTATTTTGATGCTCAAAAGATTGTAGGAGAATAGGGTTTAACTTTAATGCTTACTCTTTGATCCTTTCCTCTTTCCTCTTTCTTCCTTCTTTCTTTTTGTCTCTTTCTTGTTGAAAACACTTAGAAAATTTTATGGTAGCTATCCCTTGCCTCTCTCAGCCGAATATGTACCGGGAGAATGGGTGATATTAGTATTGCTTATATAGAAAAATTTGTTTGGTAAATATCATAATTATGGTGTAAGAGATTTTTTATTGTTTTAAAATTTCATTGGTTGCATGGGAGGTGGGGTTTAATTGAGACTTACAAATATGATTTTTGGTTGCTTAGGAATTCGGCTAAGGGCAGGTTTGGGCAGACAAATCTAATTTTTGTATTAAATTAGGGTTTAAATTAAGTTTTGGCACTATTTTATGAAAGAAAATGCATAAAATATTAATTTTATGTATCTTTTTGGTATCTAAACCTACTAAAACCTATTATATTAATGTATTTATAATTAATTTAGTTTTACCATGATTTATCATAATTTTGATAGTAATTAATTAAATAGGTGTAGGATTTTAAGCTAAATTAAGTTAGTTTGACTAGAATTAATTTTTGACTTATTTATTGTGTAGAGATTTTAAATAATTCTTTGTTTATTTTTGTTGACCTATATTATTATATTATTATATATATTATTTGTATAAATAGTATTAGGTCAAAATAATACTTAATTTATACATCTTTTTCTCATTTTAAGCTTAAAAAGGCAAAAAATAGCTTTTTGGACACATTTTCCTAGGTGTCCAGCTATGCAAGGACAATTTGGTTATTTTTGTTGTTATTTTGTCTTTTATTAATTAATTGTATATAAATATCTAATTTTGGGTATCTATGTGTCAAATTTTGAATTTTTAGGACCTTTTACTATATTAAGGGCAAAATAGTCATTTTATCATAATTATGAGAATTTTTAATTTTTAATTTTATATTTTATGTTATTTACTTAATTTAAGCTGTTCCAAAAAAATTTTGAGTATTAAGGCTTTGTCTCTGAGTATTTGGTTTTTTTAGAGTTTTCGAGTCAAATTTAGGGTTTCAGGTTAATTAAGATTTTTTCTATTCATGTAGCGACCTAGGTCCTCATTGTCTATTCATCGCTAATATTAGGGTTTGAGCCGGGTTGTTACAATCTACCCCTAAAACAAATTTCGTTCTTGAAATTTCATATCGTACCTCAATCTGCGAACAACTGGGGATGACTTGTTCTCATAACTTCTTCCCGCTCCCATTTGGATTCTTTAATCTCGCTGTGCTTCCAAAGGACTCGAATGAGTGGTATTATTTTGCCTCTAAGAATCTTGTCTCGTTGATCGATAATCCTTTCCGGTTGTTCTTCGAATGTGACATCTTCATCAACATGGAGTTCCTTCTAGTCCAGAATGTGGGTAAGGTCAGGTTCATACTTCCTCAGCATCGACACATGAAAAACAATATGAATGTTGGTGAGTTAAGGTGGTAAAGCCAAATGATATGCCACTTTCCCAACCTTGGCTATAACCTCGAAGGACCCAATATATCTTGGAGCTAGCTTCCCTCTTTGGCTGAAGCGTATGACCCCTTCTTCGTGGTTGAATCTTTAGGAATACATAATCTCCTACTTCAAATCGTTGCGGCCTTCGTCGTTGATCTGCATAGCTCTTTTGTCAGCTCTGTGTCATGGCTATCTGTTGCTGGATGAGTCGGATCATCTCGGTAGTCTCTTATACTAAATCTGGTTCAAGAAGTGGATTTTCTCCTACTTCAGTCCAACAAATAGGCCAACGGCATGGTCTTCTGTAGAGAGGTTCATATGGCGGCATGCTAATGTTGGATTGATAGCTATTATTGTAAGCAAACTTTACCAATGGTAAGTGTTTCTCCCAATGTCCTTTGAAGTCCATAACTTAGGCTCGAAGCATGTCTTCCAGTGCCTAAATTGTACATTTAGATTGCCCATTAGTCTGCGGGTGAAAGGCAGTGCTGAAGCAAAGCTCTGTTCCAAAGGCAGCTTGCAAACTCTGCCTAAATCGTGAGGTGAAACATGGATCTCGATTTGACTCGATTGACAGTGGAATTCCATGAAGGCATACGATTTCTCGAATGTATTTCTAGCTTAAGGTTTCCTACTTCTTGAAAGTTCGAACTGGTAAGAAGTGTGCTGATTTGGTGAGGTGATCTACGATTACCCAGATAGAGTCATATCCTACTGGTGATCCCGGTAGTCCGGAGACAAAGTCTAAGGTAACATGGTCCCACTTCCACTGAGGTATCTCCAGGGGTTGGAGGGTTCCTTCTGGTCTTTGGTGCTCGGCTTTCACTTGCTGACAGGTAAGGCATTTGGCCACAAAACTTGCTATATCCTTCTTCATGCCATCCCACCAATAATACCTCTTCAGATCATGATACATCTTTGTCTCCCCAGGGTGGATAGCAAAAAGTGACTGGTGGTGCTCCTTTAGGATGTCTCTTCTCAAATTCTCAACATTTGGGACGAAAAGTCATCATTGGTATGTCAACTGTCCATGCTTGTTGACTACCCTCCTGGCTTTGATTCCTCCGCAATCAGATGCCTTCGAATAAATTCAGATTCCTGGTCGTACTATTGGGCTTCCACGATCTGCTGACGAAGATTCGTTGTCGCCACTGTTAGACAAAAACAGCTTCCATTCTCTGATTCTAATGGTTAGAGTCGAAATTCATTGAGCGTTCCCATCATGTTCCATTCCCTTGAGGCCATACTAGCCATCGTGCTCCTCGTTTTCTGGCTAAGGGCGTCGACCACCACGTTATCCTTGCCCGGGTGATAGGCTAATGTAAATTGGTAGTCCTCTAAATACTCCATCCAACGGTGTTGTCTCATATTAAGATCCTTTTGGGTGAACAGGTATTTCAAAATCTTGTGATCGGTAAAATGCCTTGTGATCGGTAAAATGCTGGAACCGCTCTCCGTACAGATAATGCCTCCGTAACTTCAATGCAAACACCACTGTTGCAAGTACCAGGTCGTGGGTAGGGTAATTCTGCTCATGAGGTTTCAATTGCCTTAACCCGTAAGCTACTACCCTTCCGTTCTGCATTAGTACACATCCTAGGCCATCCTTTGATGCATCACAATACACCGTATACCCAACCTCTCGTTCGGGTATGATCAGGATCAGGGCACTGGTTAATCTTCTCTTAAGCTCTTGAAAAGCCATTTCACACTTATCACTCCACTCAAACTTCACCCCTTTCTACATTAATCGGGTCATTGGACGTGCCAATTTTGAGAAATCCTGGCTAAATCTCCGGTAGTATCTTGCTCATCCAAGAAAACTATGAACTTCAAAAACATTCTGAGGTGGTTTCCACTCCAAAACGGCTTCTACCTTGGCAGGGTTTACAGCTATTCCTTCCTTAGACACTACGTGAACTTGAAACTTCACTTCGCGTAACTAGAATTCACACTTGCTTGCCTTAGTAAAGAGTTGCGAATCTCTTAACTTTCGCAAGACAATTCTCAGATGCTATTCATGTTCTTCCTCAGATCGGGAGTATACTAGAATGTCGTCTATGAAAACCACTACAAATTAGTCGAGGTAGGGCTGAAAGTGTTTATTCATCAAACTCATGAAAACTCTTGGGGCATTGGTTAAACCAAAGGGTATGACTACGAATTCATAATGTCCGTATCGGGTTCTAAAGGCTGTCTTCGGCATATCCTCCTCCTTGACTCGAAGCTGGTGATATCTGGAGCGAAGATCGATCTTTGAGAAACAAGCTGATCCTCGCAACTGGTCGAAGAGATCATCGATACGGGGCATCGGGTATCGATTCTTGATTGTTACCTTGTTCAACAAACGATAGTCGATACAGAGACGTAAGGTTCCATCATTTTTCTTAGCGAACAGCGCTGGCGCTCCCCATGGCAACATACTAGGGCGAATAAAACTATTGCTGAGCAGTTCCTGGAGCTGCTCCTTTAACTCCTTTAGTTCTGTGGGTGCCATACGGTGGGCGACGACGATCGAGATCAGTGCGGTTCCAGGCTGAAGTTCTATCGTGAACTCGATCTCTCGACGCGGGGGTAGTCCAGGTAGTTCTTCTAGGAATACATCTTTGTATTCGCACACTACTCGGGGCAACTTAGGGGTTGATGAGATGTTCATACTAGCAAGTAGACAGGTCAATCTCCCAACGAAGTTACTCGATTTACAGTCCTTCGCACTACTTGGGGTCAGGATCTTGCGTTGTTCTCCTTGAATTCCATAGTAGTGCCATCTTCCGCTTGCGCTCATATCTTCTTTTGTCGACAGCCAATGATAGCATGGTGTCCCGATAACCAGTCCATTCTTAGGATCACATCGTAGCCATTGAAATCCATGACTCGTAGGTCACAAGTCCTAAGGGTATTGGTTACTCGTAACGTGCAGGCTTTACAAATAGAGGCTACTCGGGTTTGATTTTCTAAGGGTGTGATAACACTTAGGGCATGTTACAATGCCTCGGGTTTTAAGAGCAGGGACTTCATATAATCTAGAGATACAAAAGAATGGGATGCTCCAGAATCAAATAGTACTTTCACTAAGGTACTGAGGTACAATACGAACATACCTTGTATAACTTGGTAGTTCTCCATTTCTTCTTCCTGCAGCACAAAGATGCGGCCTCCCATTGATCGATTCCCATTATTGTTCTTGAGATTTCCAGTCTTCAGCCCATTACCCAAGCCTCCTTGTGGTCTCTGATTCTTGTTGAGCGGTGGTCTTCCTCTTCCATTTTGCTGCTAAATAGTTGGCCTAGTGACTTGGACTTGTTGTGAGAACCTAGGCTGCCAAGTTTGGGGCTGCCTCCACTGTTGGGGTTGATTGGTCAGATTCCTCTGTGTGAGGTGCAAACACTCATACCTCTTATGCCCTGGTCGGTTGCACTCAAAGCATACCATGGATGTCGCAGGACGATCCCTTGGTCGTCCTTGTTAGTACTCTCGGCGATATAATTTCTTGGGGATGAACGTTTGGTTGCTCCTCACCTGTCCTCTGAAGCTGGTACTTCCTTTCTTCTGACTCCATGTCTTCCTGGAGTCCGCTTGATCTGTCTCGGCTAGCAAGGCTGTGCGCACTACCTGGGTGTAGGTGGGAAGCTGTAAGCAGATCACCCTTGCTCGGATAAATGACTCCAAGCCTCATTCGATCTTTCGCGCCTCAGATTCTATGTTCGGTACGATGGCCGTGGAAAAATGGCTCAATTCCTCGAAACAGTTAACATACTGCATTACGGTCATTGTTCCTTGCTTAAGTTCTAAAAACTCTCGAATCTGACCTTAACGGAAAGGGGGTGGGAAGTATTTCTCCAAAAACAGTCTCTCAAACTGCTCCCATATTAGAGTCGCTAGTTCATGGGTGTTGGTGACCAGAGTCATCCACCAATGATCGGCTTTTTCTTCTAGCAAGTGGGTAGCTAAAGCCACTTGATCGGCCTCATCTTGGACTCCCATCGAGTTGAATAGTTTCTTGACTGCTCTCAACCATTCATTTGCCTCTCTTGGCTTTACTCCCCCTCGAAACGTCGGGGTTCGCTGCCTTCCTAGTTCCAACAGAAACCAGGCTCGGTCACGTACATGTGGGCGGTTGATGCTAGCGGCTAATTCTCGTAACACCTGAGTTAGTCCCGGTACCTCATCGTTTGTTGGCCCATTTGCTTGTCGGTGATTAGGTCTTCCACCCGCCATTCTAGAATAAAAAGAAAAAGAGTGTTATGATTCTGGGAGTTATTCTAGTTCTTAGTTATTTATTATGTGTTGGGATTTTGTAGAGTTAGGTTGACAATTATAGAACTACTTATAAGGATTTCGGCATCAAAGATTTGGACTTTATTTCAATTCATAGTCAATACAAGTTTGTCAAAGTTCACATAGCACACAAATATTCTTCAAGTTAAAGGAAAAGTACAAGGTTATCGTGGTAATATCTAAACGAACAATTGTGGATAAAAGTGGCGGACAATTGATTCACATTCCCAGGTCGCCTCGGTGATGTTGTAGCAACGCCACTGCACCTCGACATGCCATACGTTAGTTGGCCCCATCTGTACTCTATTGGTTATGGTAGTCGGAGTCTCTCGATATGTCTCAGGTCGTCGAAATTAATAGCCAAATCACGCGGGCCGATAATTCCTCTCTCGTCCATTGGCCTCTAATACTGCATCCATCCTATAGTCAACATGTCCCCTAGTCGCGTCCTGAATTCGGGAGGAAAGTCTAAGCGGTAGAGCTTTCGGCTGCATTTCTCGATCACGCGTAAGGGTCCCATGTATTGCGAAAAAGCTTCTGGTTTCCTCCACATACACATGTGTTCCGGGCAGATTCTAGTGTACACCCGATCCCCTACATAGAAACCCTAGAACTCCGGACGGTTGTATCCATAGCCTCGTTTTCATTAGAGTTGAGCGGAGGTGCCTCAAGCTGATCGTATGGGAAGGAAACCGCTACTTCTTCTTCTTCGTCGTCGTCCTTGTTGTCAGCGTCAAAATCTTCCTCGTTCGGTTCTTCATTTGCCTCCACCTCATCACCTTTGTCTTCTGGTTTAGCCTGCCATTCCTCTGAAAAAACCCACGCTAAAGGGACGGCGTCGATAGGTTCTTGCTCCTCCACAGGTATCACCTCTGGGTCCTCTTCTGGATCTTCTTCGGGATCTGTGTCTTCAGGTTCCGATGCTGCCCATGGTTCCTCAGCTGGTTCTGCATCGGATGCCATCCTAAGAAAGAAAGATAGAGAGAACCTTAAAGTAAAGATTTTAAGTTGTTAAAATTATATGTGATAAATTATTAGTACAAACATTCTACAGAGTTTCTACGCTACAGAACTCGTAATCTCCCATTTTCCAAGACCTGTAGGTTTATTAAACTTAGGCTCTAATACCAACTGTGACGCCCCATTCTTCGGGCATGTCGGAACATACGTAACTATAAATACGAAAAATATTTTAGCCGAACATTCATAACTACATATGATAATTACTACATTATTAACGGTTCAAAATTTGTTCAAAGTACTTAATGATTACAGTCATCTAAAAAATTCAACAAAAGTTACAATATGTTCGTGGAAAACTAAACAAAAGATCAACAAGAAAACATCCTACGTCTTCAAGCAGCACTGTTGGGATCTTCTGGCTCCTGCCACACTACCTCTTCCCCAAAATCCTCTTCTTCAACGAACCCACCTTCCTCAAAAGGTTCTTCTTCTTCACCTATGGCACGAATGTCATGAGCCGAAACCTAGAAGCAAATTTCCTAAATCGTCTAACAAACTCACAACAAAATATCCTACAATACATATCGTATAATACCCAATACAATTTTAAGGGTAAAGAGACAGACAATTTTATTATTTTCAATAGGGCAAGCATTTATAAGAACAATTGTATGAGTGCGTGATGCAGACAAATGCAATGCAATTGCCCAACCCAATGTACTTCCAGGACAATATCATAAATTTCACATTGGGAATTACAGAGTAGACTTGATGGGACCTGATCACCGAACCCATCCTCGCCTCGTTGCGAAAGGTAAACCCTCGTCATGGCTACATGCCTTGGCCGTTTTACGCAATGGCAACAGCGTGGGGACTGGCCTTTATCTAATTTTACCCATCCTTATTTCAGGCTAACCAATCCCACCTTAAGGACTAGGATACTCATTTGGTGTCAACCCAAAGTCTAATTAAAGCTAGTGACGAACCCATGGTGCCTAATCCCCCTTTTTAAAATAAACAATCTCCCAATTCAATTTCAAATATGGCAATTAGGGACGCCCTAAATCCACAACCATAGAAAGAATAATTTCATATCACCCAACCCACAATGATAGGTACGAAAGGGACTCCAATCACCCAAGATGAAATGTAAGAATGCTCATGATGTACAATATGCTTCTCGTGTATAATTACAACATGGCATGTAAGTATGCTATGGTACAATCTACAAATGTAGAGTACAAGCATGCGAAGCATAAACTATGACTTATGTAACATAGGATTGAACTATCGGCATAGGTTCATTTCATCAAAGTTATTATTTTTATACACCAAGCGTTCACAAAGTTCATATAAAGTCTATATACTCAAGTTTCATAAAGTAACATGTCATTCGTACACTTAGCCAATTTTAGGTAAATGTTCAATTGCTAGTTTTAAGGTTGCGACAGTGTTTTGAAATACTTAAACATGGATTTAATTTTTAAAATTAGAACACCAAATAGATAAAAATATTTTCTACAACTTTAATGTTTAACACTAAGGTTAGATCCTAGGGTAAATGTGTCATTTATTTTACTTAAGTGAAAACCGTTAAGCTTTTTACAGAAAAAATCATAGAATTTAGGCCTCTATTGGTCCCGATTTTGGCGCATCAATCTAAGGGCTATGGATCTGATGTTTTGGGAGGTTTTAATTTAAGGTGTCCCCTACAAGTTTCATGTTTTGTGCTAGGATAAGTTGTTTGGAAATAGTTAGTGATTTTGGCTAATTTAAGAAAATGGTTCTTTCAGAGAATGCTTTGTGGGTTTCCAACAGAGAATGCTCAAAACCTTTTGGATACTATTCGAGGGTATTTTGGGCTGATGTTCACTTAGTATTTAGTTTAATATGTTAGCTACATTTTTCATGTTTACCACTGTTGGTTTTGGCTACTAAAAACTTACGTTTTTGGTCTCACAAAAATGTGTGACAAAGAGAGCTCTATCAGTCACTAAATCTCAATAGTGACTTTGGGATTTGTTTTTGACCTATCCAAACTTCATAGTTTTGGTTCATTGTTGGTGGACAGTAAGCTAAATATGTCCTCTACAAGTTTTAGGTTTTGACCCAAGCTCGGTTCCCATTCTAACTTAGGATTTTTAGGTATGTAACTCAAAGTGGACAAGATCTAACACTCTTTGATAAAAATGACATATCTGGAGTTCTATCCACCAAAATCACTTCAAACCAATTTTGTATGAAAGAGAACTCAAAAAGATAGATCGGCACTTAAATTCACTTTAAGATCATTTTTTTACAATTAGTTATAATGTTTTAAAGCTGGTAGCAGAATGTTGGTGAGCCCAAAAAATTAGGTTACCTAGGGTTTTGGTTCCTTAGCTCATGTTGTGTGTATTTTTGATGTGTTTTCTTTGCATGCATGTCTTATACTCATACAAACCAAAACTCTAGAACATACTCAAGCCATAAAACTCAAAAATACACACATGCAAGCACATGCAAAGCTTGATCATACACAAATAGTCTACTATTCATGCCTACGACGCTTTTTTGGATTATTCTTTGTTTATTATCTTTAGGGTTGATTGTAGAGATTGATTGAGGGCTATCTTATGGGAGAATATCAGAAGGTTTTAGGGGATTTACTTACCTCTTTTGATGCTCAAAAGATTGTAGGAGAATATAACTTAACTTTAATGCTTCCTCCTTAATCCTTTCCTCCTTCCTCTTTCTTTCTCCTTTTTTCTTCTCTGCATCTTCTTTGAAAACACTTAGAAAATTTTATGGTAGCCATCCCTCGCCTCTCTCAGCCGAATATGTAGTGGGAGAATGGGTGATATTAGTGTTGCTTATATAGAAAAATTTGTTTGGTAAATATCATAATTATGGTGTAAGAGATTTTTTATTTTTTTAAAATTCCATTGGTTGCATGGGAGGTGGGGTTTAATTGAGACTTACAAATCTAATTTTTGGCAGCTGGGAATTCGGCTAAGGGCAGGTTTGGGCAGACAAATCTAATTTTGGTATTAAATTACGGTTTAAATTATGTTTTGGTACCATTTTGTGAAAGAAAATGCATAAAATATTAATTTTATGTATCTTTTTGATATCTAAATCTACCAAAATCTATTATATTAATGTATTTATAATTAATTTAGTCTTCCCATGATTTATCATAATTTTGATAGCAATTAATTAAATAGGTGAAAGCTTTTAAGCTAAATTAAGCTAGTTTGGCTAGAATTAATTTTTGACTTATTTGTTATGTAGAGACTTTAAATAATTATTTGTTAATTTTTGTTGACCTATATTATTATATTATTATGTATATTACTTGTATAAAATGTATTAGGTCAAAATAATACTTAATTTATACATATTTTTCTCATTTTTAAGCATCAAAAGGCAAAAAGTAAAATTTTAGGCACATTTTCCTATATGACCAGCCATGCAAGGGCAATTTGGTCATTTTTGTTATTATTTTGTCTTTTATTAATTAACTGTGTATAAATATCTAATTTTAGGTTTCTATGTGTTAAATTTTAGATTTTTAAGACTTTTTGCTGTACTAGGGACAAAATGGTCATTTTTCCCTAATTATGAGAATTTTTAATTTTATATTTTATGTTATTTACTTAATTTAAGCTGTCAAGAAATTTTTTTGAGTATTAGGATTTTGTCACTGAGTATTTGGTCTTTTTAGGTATTTCGGGTCAAATTTAGGGTTTCGAGTTAATTATGATTTCTTTTATTCATGTAGCGACCTAGGTCATCATTGTTTATCCTTTGCTAATACTAGGGTTTGAGCTGGGTTATTACAGGGGTGGAGAAGCGTCTGGATAAAAGTATCAAATTACTATGATCCAACCGTAGTGGGGAATACCTATTTGGAGAGTTTAAGGATTACTTGTCATCAAAGGAGATTACATCCCAGTTGACTACATTTGTTACTCTGCAACAGAATGGTGAGTAGAAAAAAGAAATAGGACTCTTATGGAAATGGCAAGGTCCATAATGAGTTATTTAGGTTTACTCAATTCGTTTTGAGGACTCCCTATAGAGACAGCAGCTTACATTCTGAACTTGGCTTATATTTTGAACTTGGTACCTTCTAAGTCAGTACCTTCTACTCCCACAGAATTGTAGACCAGGCATAAGCCTTGCCTGAAACATATTCGAATTTAAGGGTGTCCAGCACACGTACTGAAAGAGAACGCGGGTAAGTTGAAACCAAGGATAAAAGTCTATTTCTTTGTGGGGTATCCCAAGTGAACGAATGGTGGTCTATTTTATAATCTTAAGGATCAGAAAGTTATTGTTAGCACCAATGCCCGATTCTTAGAAGAGGATTATATTATGGACTGCAGGACCAAAAGCAACATTATTCTAGAAAAATTGAGAGGAAATACCAGTAGAACAGAAGAGCAAGTCATTGATATTCCATTACCTCGTCGTAGTGGGAGGATTATCGGAACATGTGCAAATCAAGAACAGGGTGTTGATGCACCGGGTTCTGATTCTGCATAATGTGTTACTGCTAGTACACAGACACAGGTAGTGTCTAGTCGTAGTGGGAAGGTTGTTCATCAACCTGATCGGTATATGTTATTGGGAGAGTCTTTTGACAGGATCCTGACAGAATTAGATACCAAGCCCTGTAACTACAATGAAGCACTACAGGACAAAGATGTAGATCTTTGACAAAGGGCTATGAATTCAAAGATAGAATCTATATATTCCAATCAGGTCTGGAAACTTGTAGAACTACCCAAATGGATAAAATCCATTAGATGCAAGTAGATCTACAAGAGGAAGAGAGGAGCAGACGGGAATGTTAAAACCTTCAAAACTAGGCTTGTTGCTAAAGGGTTCACTCAGAAAGAATGGATCGATTATAAGAAAACCTTTTCATCGATAGCCATGCTTAAGTCTATCTGAATTCTCTTATTTATTATTGCACATTTTGATTACGAGATCTGGCAAATGAAAGTCAAGACAGCTCTTCTTAATGGAAGTCTTAATGAGTGTATCTATATGGTACAACTAGATGGATTCATTGCAAAGGACCAAGAGCACATGTTATGCAAGATTAAGAGATCTATTTATGGACTTAAGCAGGCATTAAGGTCTTGGAACACTCGATTCGATCAAGACATTAAGTCTTGTGATTTTGGTCAGAGTCCAGATGAGTCCTGTGTATACAAGAAGCGTGACGGAAGCGTGGTGATCTTCTTAATACTTTATGCAGACGATATCTTGCTAATCAGAAATGGTGTGGTGGCATTATCTATTGTTAAAGTATGATTATCTGGGTAGTTTGATATGAAGGACTTGGGAGAAGCCATTCACGTTCTTGGGATTAAGCTTGTGCGAGATCAGAAACAAAGGATGTTGAGCTTATCACAAGCAAAGTATATATCGATGATATCTTTGCTCGTTTTAGCTTGCAGGATTCCAAGAAATGGTTTCTCCCTTTTAGGCATGGAATTACTCTATTCAAGGATCAGTATCCTAACACACCTGATGAGATAGAGAAGATGAATGCTTCGGCAGTAGGAAGCCTCTTGTATGCTATGCTTTGTACTAGACCCGACATCTGATTTACCATTGGTATGGTTAGTAGATATAAGTTTAACCCAGGATAGGAGCATCAGACTGCGGTAAAGAATATAATCAAGTACCTGAAAAGGATTAAGGATTATATGTTGGTTTACCACGCAGACAGTCTAGTACATTTGGAGTATACAAAATCAAATTTTTAGTCTGACAAGGATTCTCGTAAATCTACCTCAGGATATGTGTTTACCTTAGGAGGTGGAGCTATAAGTTGGAGGAGTATCAAGTAGTCCTGCATTGCTGATTCCACCGTAGAGGCTGAGTACGTTGAAGTTTTTGAAGCAGCCAAGGAGGTCGTTTAGCTCAGGAACTTCCTGTTGGATCTAGAGGTGGTACTTTTAGTTTAGTCGGCTATTATTCTTTATCGTGACAATAGTAGAGCGGTTGCAAACTCAAAGAAGCCAAGGGTTCATAAGAAAGGAAACAACATTGAGTGTAAGTATCATCTGATATGAGAAATTATAGAGAGAGGTGATATTGTTATGACCAGGATTACATCAGGAGACAACCTTGTAGATCCTTTTACAAAGAGCTTATCAGGTAAGACTTTTGATAGTCATGTAGAGAGCAAGAGAGATAGATGTGTGGCAGCTCGATTTTGAGTATAAGTGGGAGATTGTTAGGATTGGTATACTCAAAATTATGTTTTTAGTATTTAATTCTATTTTAATAAAATTATTTTTTCATTTTATAGAAATCTTAATTAGCAATGTATGTATATCATTTCTTTAATGTTATGCATAAATGTCCGATATTCTGTACAGTATTAAATCTGGTGTGTAAAGTACAACTTATATACAGAAGATTAGATTTTAGATTCTTGCACAATATAAGTTTTATGTTTACAGTTTAGATGGAAATTGACATATCATCGGTACGACTGTAGCACAGAGTTTTAGTAGGCTTGTCTTGGTTACGGAGAACAGATAATAGCGTCGTCTATTGTTTTGACTCTCTGTGCTAGTACACTTTGTGTGTATTGAACGAAATATTTGGGGTAATTAATTTTATACTGACTATATAAATTAATTCACATTCAAAAATTATTATGAATAATGCTAATGCTTTTAATCCTGAAATAATTATTGATTTGCGTATATTTAATATTTATTGTTTTGATTCATTAGAGGGTGCGATCTTATATGGGTTTATATTTTCAGTGAGTTAGATAGCAATATTATTTATATGGTGAATATTAATTATTGATAGAATCTACGTCTCAAAAGATCGGGATTGACAATACCCACTTAAGGATGCTTATAAGTTTTGACCGGGCCAAACCTTGCAGGTGGATTTGATTATTCAGCGGTCAAATAAGTTAAGTGAAAGGGTTTAAGGAATATCATGATACCGATTAAATTAAATTATTAGTAATTAGATTTAATTGGCAGATATCGAAAATCTTAATATGGGAAGAAATGATAAACATTTAATAATAGGAGCTCAATGCAAGAAGGTTTTGAGATTATGGGTCAGGGTGCAATTATAGTTCTTTAGTGGTGTGAACTGAAAATCAGTGTTTTATGAAAATTATAGAAACTGTTGCTATTTTTTCATAATTACAGATACTGCTATGAGGTTTTGCTTAATTACGTGTTTGTATTCTACTGAAAGTCTTACTCATAATTATTTGACATGTCTCTACTGTAACCCAATAAATATGCGGTAGGCTGAACCAGTTTCATAACATGTCTTCTAAGATTAAAGCTGTTCAGGTTTTGCCGGTACGAATTCTTGATATATTGTAGCCCATCTTACATTCAAGAATCGCATAAGAGAATACAATAGAAGATCTGACGGGAGCTCCAACTCGGAATCAAATTATAATTGAAGATTCGACCGGTAAAAATGTATTCTTCTAAATTAACGGTGGTTGCACGGGTTTTATTTTGGTCATTCGACGTCAAAAAGTTTTATCTAGAGCCCATTTTGGAATTTACCCATCCAGTTAATTTTTTTTATCAAAAATCGTTTGTAAAAATAATGATCTTGACAGTTTTACCTCTAACAGTTAGCTAATGAGATCTTAGGTCCCTAAGAGGTTGGGAACTTTTGTTCGATTAAAAACTCTAATTCGACCCAAAAACCCTAAAAGGCCAAACACTCAATAGGCAAAACACTAATACCTGGAGAAAACTCCCAACATCCTAAATTAATTAATTATCATCAAATATTAAAATTTTTTTGGATAATTATCAAATATCAAATATTAAATTAAAAATCAAAAAATTCTCATAAAAAGAATAAAATGACCATTTTTCCCATAATGCACCAAAAAGTTTTAAAAATCTAAATTTTGACAAATGAATACCCTAAATTAAAAATTTAAATTAAAATAATAAGAAAAATACAAAATAACAAAAAATAATCAAAATACCCCTAGTGGCAGGCTATATCTAGGAGTGTGTGCCAAAAAATTACTTTTTGTATTTTATGCCCAAAATAAGAAAAATATGTACAAATCAAGCATCATTATGATCCAAAAATATTCAAATAAGTAATATTCATATTAATATAATATTTTATGCCAACAAAAGAAAATAAATCATTATTGAAGTTCTTACATACCTAATTAAGCTAAAAAGTCACATCTTGTTAAACTAGTTTAGTTTGACTTAATTGCCTACACCTAATTAATCAAATATTGTCAAAATTATAATAAATCAAGAAAATACTAAACAAATCATAAACTCACTAAAATAATAAGTTTTGATAGGTAGGGAGACTAAAAACATATATCAAATTAATTTTTAAAGTATTTTTCAGGACAATATAGTACCAAAACATCACCAAACTATAAACAAAATACGTAGCAGGATGAATAATCGCTTCAGTGTAGGTGCGATTTGAGGTGCGTCTTCGCGAGGGTACTTGCGCTTTTGCTCTAGGGCATTTTCACCCTTGAAGATGGAAAAACTCTAAATTGCTTCAGTGTTCTCACTAGCACTAATGGATCGAAAATTGAAATGAAGGGGGATGATGATAGCTCAGATGATGTATGATCACCGACTGTTAGCCGATTTCAAGAGGTCCTATCTAGCGTCGACGAATTGATTGAGAAGGAAGAACAATTTGTTCGATCTGGCCTCAAGCCGTTTTTCGAGGAAGTATTTGAAGCTATTAGTGCGAAACTGCAACGGTTGCAAGAGCTTATTCCAGGAAATCCCATAGAACCTGTTGCAAGCCCATCTAGGGCGTCTTCTACGGCGATGCGACGACAAGGCCCTGAGCGGACGAAGGTGTTGGTGGTTCCAACCCTAGCCTTGGATGATTTCTCTCCGCCTAGAGTTGCCGTCGTTGAGGATCGAATGGAGGAAGCTACGCCTCCTCACGAGAAGCTCTGTTCAGCTCCCATAGTGGATGTTAGGAACTCTTCTTCTATTGAATGCAACCAAGTTTGGGGTCTTGAGTTGCCCCAAGCATATGAATCTTCAGTGGGTAACGGCACAGCGCCGCGTTAAGAGGGTTCCGTTGGTTTTGAGCGTGATGCAATAGAGGCTCTGAACAGAGCTCGGAAAGGTATAAGCCCTCGTAGTAAGGATTGTATTGCTGATATTGAAGCTCGGTTGGCTAGGTTTCAAGCCCCTTTGGAGGCTACAGCCACCCCGCAGCCAGGTACAACTCTTTCTGATCTCAGCTCCTTTGATTGTGATTTGTTCGATATTAGTATTGTTAAGACATCTAAGGAATGTAAGGGTAAGGATTTAGGAGTTGACTCCCATCAGGAGGCTTCCAGGGATGTTAGCCCCATTCATGGTTTGAATCCTGTCTCTCGGTTTGGTTTTCAACCAGCTCGGAACAGGGGCGAGTTTCGTGGCTTTGACAATGGGGCTGACGATAACCTAGGTGCTCGGGCTATTCCTAAGGCTAGAACCTGGGCATCTTTGCTTACTACCCGAAGCTCATCGGGAACATCTTTAGAGTATTGTCCAGTAGGGAACTCTAACCAAGAGGGTGTTGTGGATATTGGGCGGGATATGGTTGATGCTCAGGCATGGCAATCTTGTCTTGTGGGTTACTTCCCAGATGTAAACATGGCCTTCCCATTGGTCAGAGCAATTGCTAGAACGCTATGGAATCAAGAAGGGTTGATTGAAGTTTTCGGTAATGAGAAAGGGTTCTATTTTTTCAAATTCAAGAGTGTCGAGGCTATAGAAAGTGTTCTAGATCGTGGGTCTTCGCATTTCTCTGGAAAACTCCTTATTCTCAAGAGATGGAGAAAACGTTTGTGTCTCACAAAGGAGGCTATGTCCAAGATTCTGGTGTGGGTCAAGCTTCATGACATGTCATTGGAATTTTGGAATGACTAGTGTTTGAGCAGAATTGCTAGCGCTTTGGGTGTGCTTTTGTTTTTGGATCAGGCAACGGATACTAAGCAATGTATTTCCTACACAAGTGTTTGTGTTGAACTTGATGCGTCCCAACCGTTGAAGCATGAGATTATTATTAGGTGTGAAGGGGAATTAGTCCCTATTCGTGTTGAGTTCCAAGGCCTTCCAGATAGCTGCTTTACTTGTAAAGCTTTTGGGCATAGGACAAGTATGTGCAAATCTACTCTAACTAAGGCTAAAGTTGACATTCCTGAGGATCACGGTGTTTGGACTCCCATTGGGAAGGGTAAAGTGGTGGCTCCGGCTGCCCCTAGTGTGGAAAATTTGGGTACTACTCCCTCTCAAGTTCGATTATGTGAGGTTATTCAAGAGCAGGGTCCCAGCAAGGAGAAAGGTAGTGTTTGTCATGTTGCGACTCATGTTGATAGCTCTCCACCTACTAGCCAGCATGCCCCTACATCCACGGCTCAAGTAGCTACCTCTAACTCTCTCTGTCTTTTGGATAGGATGATAGTGAGGCTATGGTTTTGTGGCCCCCAGTCGATGGAAAGCATGAAGCCCCTCTTTCTCCCTTGAAGACAGGGAGTAAGAAGGCTAATCAGTCCAGCGGCAAGAAAAAGAAAAAGCGGTCTTTTGGCTCTGTAGGTTGGTAGTTCTTTCTACCAGGGTTGGTTAGTTGGTTTTGGTGTCCCTCTTTCCCCAGTTTTGTGGGTTTGCTTTGTTTGCTCATCTCCCCCGCTCTCTGTGGGGGCAATGTGGCTCATGTTAGTTAGTTTTCTTTTGTTTTGTTTGGTAAGCTTGTATCTGCCTGGGGTATGCCTCTTGGAATCTTGTATTTTTTTCCTTTCTTTATAATGCATTTAACTACCCAAAAAAAGCATCCCCAAACAAACAATTAAAGCAAAAATTTGATTTTGGTCTTTCCAAATTTGCCCTAGCCGAAATCCACCTTCAAAACTCTATTTCTAAATTTCTTAATTAGAGCAAAAAATTACATGCAACCAATAGAATTAAGGAAAAATTAATTAAAGCCTTACACATTGATAATTACTTTCACCACTCGGTTAACAAGAGAGAGAGACCAGATTTTAAGTCTTCAAAGTGTTCTTCAAGTGTGGGAGGAAAAGAAGAAGAAACAAAACGAAAAAGAAGAAAGGAGCCTGAGGACCTAGGAAGATTCTCAAAACTAAATCCTAATCAACCTTCTATCAGCGTTGTATATTAAAAATCATGAATTTTTTGATTTTAGTATTTAATTTTATTTATTAATAAAATTATTTTTCTATTTTATGAGAATCTTAATGAGTAATGTATTCATTTTATTATTTTTTTAATACTTTGCATGCGTATTTTTTTCTACATAGTATTTAATATGGTGTGTAGAGTTTGGCTTACACACAGATGACTAAATTAAAGATTCTTATAGAATATAAGTTTTTTGATCACAGTTTAGATGAAATTTGATAAACCATCGGTACGACTGTAGTATAGAGTTTTAGTAGACTTGTTTTGGTTACGAAGAATATATAATAGCGTCACATATTGTTCCAACTCGCTGTGCTAGTACACTTTGTGTGTATTGAGCAAGACCACGTTGGGATAATTAATTTTGTACTAATTATATAAATTAATTCACACCCCAAGGTTATTATCAGTGTTTATACTCTTAATCCCAAAATAATTAATTATTTACGTATATTTAAAATTCGTTATTTTGATTCATTAAATAATGCGATCTTTTACGGATCTATAATCCCGGTAAGTTGAATAACGATATTAATTATATGGTGAATATTAATTATTGACGAAATTCACGTCCCGAAAGATCGAGATTGATGATACCCCTTTAAGAAAACTTATATGTTTTGACATAGCAAAACCTTGCAGGTGGATTTAATTATCGGGCAGTCAAATAAGTTAAGTGGAAGGGCTTAAGAAATTTTGAAGAAACCGATTAAATATAATTGTTAGTAATTTAATTTAATCGGTGCGTATCTGTAATCTTAACGTGGGGAGAATAAATAAGCATTTAATAACAGAGCTCGAATATTTGGTTTTAAGAATACGATTGGAAGTATAATTATAATTAATATTTTCGTGAAATTACCTATCATGCCCCAAATTTCGGGTCACGTGAAAAACCTACAAACAACCAACAAACTTCCCAAACCCAATTAGGATGAAAACCATTAAGCCAAACGAGGCCGAAACCTTTGTAAAATGTACTAACGAGGGTTTATTTAATTTAAAAGAGTAGTCCAAAGGACTATGATCACGGCTCCACAAACCAAACCTTTAAAACAAAATATCCATTTTGAGTAATGAAAATCCTTATAAAAAAGATGTGTAAACCGTTCTAAAATTCCCCTCGAAGCATAAGAGATTGTGTGTAGCATAAAACTATTTGAAAACCCATTCTTTTTGAAAACCGTTGAACCAAACATCGAAAAACGTAGTAAGAAACTACGAAAACCAATAACCACCTCAAGGCTCTCTCGAAAGCAATAAAGCATGCATACATCCATAAGAATCTCATATGCTTTACAACATGTTATATCAAAACATGAAACATATACAAAAAATATAAGCTGCATATCCTGACAAAACACAAGTCTTGTTATCAACCACCTCCGGGCACGTCAAGATCAACCTACAGGACCACGTTCACCTGAAAAAGGTTTTTAATAGAAATTCCCATCACATGAGCCGAAGCCCAATAAAAACAAACTATAAAGCCGTAAATCAGGATATACAATCACATAGCATATAATTTGACTCAACCACCCGAGTCTCGAAAAAGGTTTTACTTCATAAAATTCCAAGTTTTCCAATCAGACTACACAAGTCTCCCAAAATGGTTTTTCCATCGTCAAAACTGAACATTTCAACAGTCAAAGAAAAATAGTATCCAAAACGAAGTTTTCCACTCGAAACACATAACCGAGATCAAAAGATGTTTTCCACTCAGATCACCCAACTGAGGAACATAAAACAGTTTCTTTTCGGGACACACAGCCGAGCAACGATCAAAATAGTTTCCTCTCGGAACACACAGCCAAGGTATATTGTAAATAAATCCTATGTACCGACTATTTCAACCACACGGACAATGATAACAACTATAGACTCTTGTCCATTACCCCCTATCCTGAACCATTTAAGGCCTGCAGGATAATGACAAGTTATATACGGAGTCACAACAATGACCACTTAGTTTACGGTACAACACTCGAGGGTACTAAGCACCCACGCCTCGTTTATGGGGATTAGCCCGAAGGTATGTAGGCACCTACGCTGCGCACGTTTTTGAATTTCCACTGAGGAGCAATGTAAGCCCAACTCCACACACACACTGTCACGGTACATCAATAGAATTATTTAACAAAAACATTTCGTAGCTCAACTACGAAAACATTTAAAATAGTTATACATCAACATGTATAAAAAGGGTTTCAAAGGATCAACACCATATCATCAATCTACCAGGGAGATTATCAACTCACTCAAAACATTTTCAAAATGTTTTTCCCCGTCGTTAATCAAAACGTTTCAAAACCTGAGACACAACCGCAAGGGTTAGTTCCAAACCTCCAAAACATAGTTATCGAGATTTTCACAAACAGCCATTTTCAAAACCACCTTTTTTAAAAATGGACATCCACTAGTTCATATCATGTCATAAACCATATAAAAAGTGAAAAGCATGCATTTAATCCAAACAACAAGGTTTAAACATGCAATATGATATTTAAAGCGTTTTTAACCGGTGAATATGCATGTAATTGCACGTAACACCCTTAAACTACAATATACTCTAGGATCTTACCTCGTCGAAACGAAATTCTGTCTGGATGAATGCGAAGCCCCTGGCACCAACATCAAGAATTCGCTGTTCGATCGCTAAAAACTGAGCCCTTGACCCATCAAAATCTAGAGAGAAGGAAGAGGTTTCATGTGAAAGAAACCAGATCTGAAAAGGAAAATATCCTAAAATATCTCCAAGCCTGATATTTATAGAAAATGCCAAAATAACCTAGGTTAGTCGACTGAACCCCCTTGGTTAGTCGGCTAAAAAGCTTTTGGAAAATCGAAAAACTTTCCACCGACACAGGTTAGTCAACTGGACCCTCCAAGTCAATCGACTGAGTTAACTGAACTCACCCCCTCAGGTCGACTGAATTGTTACTAAAATCCAAAATTATTTTCCAGAGTCATGCTAGTCGACTGAACTCCCATGTCAGTCGACTGAACTCCCATGTCAGTCGACTGAACTCTCTTGCCAACTGAAATAAGCTCCAGAAAACCATATGCAGACCCAAACGTGCATCGAAAACTTCACCAAGGTCAAGAGTTAACTCTAACTCATTCAACACTTGAATTATTTTAAAAAAAGAAATAGGTCATGGTCTCACAACTCTCCCCCCTTAAGGAATTTCGTCCTCGAAATTCAACACTGATCTTAAGCCAAACATAGCCCATCAATCATCAGCAAACTCTTATATACACTCATCAACATAGCACAACAACAAAGAAATGCCCCATCAACTGAAATCCCAAAACTGTCGTCACAAAACTTATATCAAGTATACACATCTTTTGAAAATCAATCTCCTTTCAAACTACCCACACGGCAAGTCCTACTGACCCTACTTGCATCCATGAAATGCCCATAAAACATTAGATCAAGATCAAACTCACGTTGCCAAACCTCGAAACAAAACTCTCACCGAGCACAAACCACTTCGATGACAAATCCAAACAAGAGACCAATCCACATGGCACTAGATCCTAAACACTTTTTACTACAAGACAGGACATAAAACTACCACCCTGTTCTCACTGCCACATACCGGCTCAATCACACCTCGCAGTGCACACTGAGGACTATCTTTACGGATCAAAACGCACGACATCGAGCCCGACATCGATCACATGAAGTCACATACTGCACGTACAAACTTTACTCAAGTTCTGACGATGCTAACAACGTCATTGATACCACATCGTTACCATATCGTTACCATACTGATGCTAACAACGTCATCAAGAAGCTGACATGACGCCCATCCACGAGAAACAACACAGACATCTAACTCTAGAGAGAAGCTCACTTAACTCACCTAGAATACTAAAGAATGTTTTCCCTCTAAAACTCCATCGTTTATTCGATCATCCATTACAAAACACAATTCTTACAGCGGAGAAACACTAAGCGATACACCATTGTCCTAGACAAGGTTCCACACAACTGATAACCAATCTTGAATCACATCGATAAAGTCACTTGATTCCAGCGAGTCTTTTGACCAAACGCGTCACGCAGACAGAACATCTCATAGGTATCCAACAACCTACACGAACTCAACCACAACTCCCGTGCAACCATACATCACTACACGTCCCAATGTCTCAGCATCAGGTCACTGATACCAAGACTATATATCAAACTTGATTGCCTTCATCTGACAAAAGAACATGATGACTGTCATCCGACATTAAACCCAACTCATAACACATACCTCACTTCCTTGAATCCATAGAAGTAGAACACTTGAACCCAAGACTTGTCCGTCAAGTAACCAACCAAGACTTGTCTCTTACACTTGTAATTTCCTTGTATACAGAACTCATCACGGCCCTTCTGTTCCAACTAAACAATCGCATTGGTCCGAACAGGCCATGCTAACCAAGATTTCTCAATCATCGAATCCTTTCTAACTCATACCATACCATACTCTCAGGGTCACCATACAACAACGTTATGCCAAAACATAACACTTACCATAGTCGATAATCACTCCTCGACTCTAAGAACTATGAACAGCTCAAAGTCTAGACAGAACCCAAAGCCAGACTTACCAAAGCCTATCAGAAACCCACCATATGGATATCACCACCATACTGTTCTGACAAAATTACCGAAGGTAGAAGCACATTCATATCCATACCATCCATAATAAGCCGCACAACACAACCCAAATGGTTCAACCATCATACACAACAAGTCATCCTTCGATTAGGTTACCATGAAGAAGTAGTCTTACGACCACTCGATCACGGCAATACTAGTTTTGCAAGGCATAACTCCAAGGAACCTCAACACTGATACAGAATCTATTGAGATTTTCACAGTCTTAGATCACAACCAAATCTGAATGATCAAGATCCTGACATCTACATCCAAATATGAATTGATCAAGATCCTGACATCTGCATCCAAATATGAATTGATCAAGATCTCGACATCTGCATCCAACCCAGCTGAAATAACTCGTACCAGACAACCATCTTCAAAGAAACTCCCTCTACGTCCAGATAAAGGAAAAGAGTCCAGAAGGAACTATGACTCAACCTTAGGGTACTCCCAGTACCCATCAACACTTGGCTTCCAACAAACCCTGTAAAGCTTACCTCGAAGTCACATCGAATCCAGTCACAAAGCTACCGTCAACCTCGATCACAAAACTCAGATCGTCTGCCACACCAATGTCTCAACTCGTAGACCTCATTCACACACACGTGAACACCATAAATCCTCATACCTTGTATAACACATCCCATCCCATAAGATCACAAACTCACCACCAATCCTATACGAAGACACAAGACAACATTCTCATCGCGCTAAAACCTCACTTCACAAGGTTGGGCTCACACTCCTAACTCTTGCTAGGTAAACCAAAGCTATGTCTCGGCCTCGAGCCCACTGTTCAAGAAACTCACATATGAAGCGTACGACTCCCAACAAAGGATATCCTATCCTGAAATCTTTTATTCAGAGTTATTAATAACTCCCTTAACCATGCAGACACCTTCTGCACTTCCACTCTCTAAGCACACATCGATCACAGGTATCGTAACTCACGATTTCTCGTCTATCGCCCCAGGCCAGCCAAACCACATGGTACACTGCTGAACCTTATTACTCTACACTTCGTTTCCATGGACAAACAACATACCCACCTCTGAACCTAAGGTTGAACATAAATAACCTCCAGATATATCTCACTCAAGATACACCGTCTCAGCACTAAATCGACCACACTATCGAACCCTTCTATGGTCCTTTCAAACCTTATGCATCTAGCATGGTTCCCAAACACAATCTCCTACTCACTAAGATAACGACCAAACTGCGAACCTGCAGTCTCGTAGGAATCTTACTGAACTGATACTCGTCGCATGTTAGGATCGTAACCCGAACCCTTACACATTCTAACACAATCGCGACCCATACTCACCTCAACATAACTGCAACTCATACTCGTTCCCATATCCTCAAGCTTACTCACTTGTAACTTGATGCTCAAACCCCAAGAAGGTATACAATGTCCAAGGTTAACAGAACTACTCAAACTACCTACAACATACTACTAACTGGGATATCCCCATACCCACTCACGTTCTACTAACTTAACATACACCCGGCCAAGGATTACTACGCTCCCATCCACTATGTTCTCATCTATAACCCATCCTGAGTACACAGCTCATGACATAGCATGGTTCACGACGTACCTAATTCATCACACGGCCAAAACCACTTACACCAAAATCCTAAAATTGATTTTCACTATCCACAGATCTATCCACCAATCATAACTACTGAATCCCCAGGGTCTTCGACACCCTATTGCCTTTACTCATTAGGCTATCCATAACACAATCTCAACTATCAAGAGGAGCCAGCTACCACAACCAACCATAACCAAGCCACAAATGAGGTTTTAACTGCACCCGAATAAACTCTGCTTGTACTAACACTCAACAATTGCCAACCGAGGCCATCCTTATGTGGCTAAACCCAACTCACCGATGAGTTCCACAATGCACCAAGCAATCGACACTCAACTCAAAACCTTACTGAAAGGTAACCACTGCAACTGAGTTGCACATCTAAGACCCAAACCACGGTCTCGTCGTCTCTAAGGATGTATAGGTCTCATATAAAAGCAATATAAAACACAACACCCTAAGGTCGATCTATCATGTTATTTCTACCACGTACCACATAATCATGCTAACACATAGCCACAATGATTATGCTGACACCTCACACATACCGGGGAGAACCGATAGGAACGACGCGTCCATTTGGAGAACCTACTCAGACTCCCTGCTAGAAATCACGTCAGCTAAACGCGTTTCTAACATGGCTCCCAAGTTTGTTAATCCAAACGCCCGAAGGCAAGACTAATCAATCCTAAGGTCCAACCTCCATACTCACATATACACGTATACACAACAAGCTGTCATGTTCATGCTAAAACATAAACACAGGTAACCAAGCACACACACAACTTTTCTTACAAGGTGATGCACCATCTTTCCATGACTCTTAGGTATTTGAACCCAGAGCTCTGATACCATGTTATCACACCCCAAACTCAAGGTCACACGAAAAACCTACAAACAACCAACAAACTGCCCAAACCTAATCAGAATGAAAACCATTAAGCCAAACGAGACTGAAACCTTTGTAAAATGTACTAACAAGGGTTTATTTAATTTAAAAGAGTAGCCTAAAGGATTACGATCACGGCTCCACAAACCAAACCTTTAAAACAAAATATTCATTTCGAGTAATGAAAATCCTTTTAAAAAGATGTGTAAACCATTCTAAAATCCCCCTCGAAGCACAAGAGATTGCGAATAGCATAAAACTATTTGAAAACCCTTTCTTTTTGAAAATCGTTGAACCAACCAACGAAAAACGTAATAAAAAACTACGGAAAACAACAACTAACTCAAGGTTCTCTCGAAAACAATAAAGTATACATACATCCATAAGAATCTCATATACTTTACAACATGTTACATCAAAACATAAAACATATACAAAAGGTATAAGCTACCTATCCTGACAAAACACAAGTCATGTCATCAGCCACCTCTGGGCACCTCAAGATCAACCTACAGGACCACGTTCACCAGAAAAATTTTTTTAACAAAAATTCCCACCACGTGAGCTGAAGCCCAATAGAAACAGACTATAAAGCTATAAATTAGGATATGCAATTACATAGCATATAATTTGACTCAACCACTTGAGCCTCGAAAAATGTTTTACTTCATAAAATCCCATGTTTTTCCATCAGACTACACAAATCTCCCAAAATAGTTTTTCCATCGTCAAAATTAAACATTTCAACAGTTAAAGGAAACCAATATCCAAAACAATGTTTTCCACTCGAAACACACAACTGAGATCAAAAGATGTTTTCCACTCAGATCACCGAACTAAGGAGCATAAAACACTTTCTTTTCGGGACACACAGCCGAGGAACGATCAAAATAGTTTCCTTTCGGAACACACAGCCGAGGTATATTGTAAATAAATCCTATGTACCGACTCTGTCAACCACACGGACAAAGGTAACAACTATAGACTCTTGCACATTATCCTATGTTCTGAACCATTTAAGGCATGCAGGATAATGACAAGTTCTATACGGAGTCACAGCAATGACCACTTAGTTTACGGGTACAACACCCGAGGGTACTAAGCACCCACGCCTCGTTTACTGGGATTAGCCCGAAGGTATGCAGGCACCTATGCTGCGCACGTTTTTGGATTTTCATCAAGGAGCAATGTAAGCCCAACTCCACACACACACTGTCACGGTACATCAATAGGATTATTTAAGAAGATCATTTCGTAGCTCAACTACGAAAACATTTAAAATAGTTATACATCAACATATATAAAAAGGGTTTCAAAGGCCCACCATCATATTATCCATCAACCATGGAGATCATCAACTCACTCAAAAAATTTTCAAAATATTTTTTCCCGTCTTTAATCAAAATATTTGAAAACCTAAGACTCAACCCCAAGAGTTAGTTCCAAACCTCCAAAACATAGTTATCGAGATTTTCACAAACAACCATTTTCAAAACCACCTTTTTTAAAAATGGACATCCACTTATTCATATCATGTAATAAACCATATAAAAAGCGAAAAACATGCTTTTAATCCAAACAACAAGGTTTAAACATGTGATATGATATTTAAAGCGTTTTTAACTGGTGAATATGCATGTAATTGCATGTAACACACTTAAACTACAATATAGTCTAGGATCCTACCTCGTTGAGCCAAAAGCTCGATGCCTCAAAAATTAAATCTCGTCAAAACGAGATTCTGTCCGGATGAATGCGAAGTCCCCGGCACCAACATCAAGAATCCGCTGTTCGATCGCTGAAAACTAAGCCTTGGATCCATTAAAATCTAGAGAGAAGGCAGAGGTTTCATGTGAGAGGAAGCAGATCTGAAAAAGAAAAATATCTTAAAATATCTCCAAGCCTGATATTTATAGAAAATGCCAAAATAACCTAGGTCAGTCGACTGAACCTCCTTGCTCAGTCGACTAAAAAGCTTCTGAAAAATCAAAAACTTTCCACCGACACAGGTCAGTATACTAGACCCTCCAAGTCAGTCGACTAAACTACCAAAAAGTCCACTCAGTCGATTGAACTCATCCCCACAATTGACTGAATTGTTACTGAAATCCAAAATTATTTTCCAAAGTCTTGTCAGTCGACTGAACTCCCCATGTCAGTTGACTGAACTCTCTTTCCAACTGAAATAAGCTCCAGAAAATCATATACAAACCCAAACGTGCACCGAAAACTTCACAAAGGTCAAGAGTTAACTCTAACTCTTTCAACACTTGAATTATTTAAAAAAAAAACAGGTTGGGGTCTCACATTACCTCTGGGGAGAGGTGGGTTTTCATAATAACATTGGGAGCCCAAGTCATATTTACTCCACAAATACCTGTTGTAACTTATTTATATGATGTTATGCAGTCCTAACCACATATATATATTATATATAAGTAGGGTTTTCACGTATTCCCTTGGTGGCTAGAGAGGGTTGTGAAGAACAGGTTCAAGGTAGCCCACACTACAGACGAGTTCTAACATTCTAGAATACAATAGAAGACTTGGATTTGGAGCTTCAACTTGAAGTCTACAACAGCGAAAGCTTCTAGACTAAAAGTTATTGCAGCAACCAAAATCAATCCTACTAGTTTTCGTAAGGTATAACTCTAATCTAACTTTGAGAGTGTATACTGAGTTTGCTTTTGATCGTTTGAGATAAAAAAGTTTTGATCTAGAGCCGATTTTGGCGTTTTCCCGTCCAATCTTTATTGGCTTAAATCATGTTCATAATTAATGGATCTTGGCAGTTAGCCTCCAACACCTTCAACCTTAAACTCAATCTCTACTAGGTAAGAAAAACCTCTAAACTCTCTGATTAAGCTCATTCCAAACTACTCTCAACTTATCTCTTAAAACACAATCAAGAACAAGAATCAAAATATGAATAAAAAAAGCGTCATAGTAAGAAATAAGGGACTGTTTAGAATTATTTTGGTTTCATATGTGTTTGTGTGTTGCTGTCTTTAAGTTTTATGACTTCTATAGGCTCTAAAGTTTTGATATATAAGTGTATAAACCATGCATACAAAGAAAATGGACCAAAACTTGACATACACAATGCTAGGGGGCTAGAATATAACTAGGCTTGAGATTTAAGATTTTTGAGCTCTTTGTCCAGATTTTTGAAGCATCATAACTAAATCTAGAAAAATGTTTTGAGTGTCTTCTTTATGTCAGACCTAGATTTTTATGTTATCTTTCATCAAAATTTTTTTGAACTGATTTGAATGGATATAACCCGAGATATATCCTTTCTACCAAAACATGTCATTTTCAGACCAGTGTGGGTTGTAGAGCCCAAAACCCCAATTTCAAACATGAACCAAGCTTAAGTGTCTTCATGAAAGTTGTAAACAACATGTTTATCTAGCTACCCACCAAACATAAGCCATACATGTTGAGTTTTGTATGGTCAAATCACCTCTGAAACTCTCTACTTAAGTTTAGTGATTAAATAACTCTGTCAAATATTTTTGTGCACTATAAAACCTCTATTTTTATTGTTCTTCTTCAAAAGTGGTTTCTAGAAAAATGTTAGGGACATTGTAATCTAGTTTTTGTCCAAAAATTAGATCCAAAAGCCTCTGCATGATACCCAAAATGAGTTTTAAACTCTCTCTTAAAAACTAACTCTACTGAGTATTTGATGCCTCCTGAACCCATTTTCTAAATCAAGTTATTTTTCTAATATTTTTTTTAAAAATTACCCTAAGAACTCTTCATGAGACTTGTAGAGAATATTTTGAACTAAAACATATCTAAAATTGAGCTTAGTATGACCTGTTTTGATACCCCAAAATCTAGACCAATAGAGACCCATTTCCTATAAATTTTCTAAGCAGTGCTGAACCGTTTTCACCAATTGAGTCTTAGTCTTCTACATAAGAGTTGTAGAGTATACTTTTATCGAAAATGTGGCCAAAAACCAGAACCTAAATCAAAATCTAAGTACCTCAAAATGCTGCTATAGTATACAAATTACTGGTTAGAAGTTGGCTAATAAATGGTTAAGTGCATGGTGAAATATGCTTTTGTTGTGTGACATGATTTTCATGTTTTATTTGATTTAAATAAAGTAAATACTGATTTAATGTAAATATATGTCGAAGAGTGACCATGCCATGAGATTAGAACCATATTTCAAAAGGTGTACCCTATGCTTCAAATGGTTATGCCTTGTGCTTTAAAGACTTGCACCTTAAGTTTAAGTTTAAGACGTTCCTGGTTGTCGATTTTATGAAAAAATTTTGGGATATATTCGTTGTGTACACCCTGGGTACGTCACCGGTGTATGAAAATTGTTTATGATGGAAATTATTGGGTACCATGGGTTCACCGCTAGCATTCTGACTTTCGTAACTTAGACTTTGGGTTGACATTGACGAGGGCATCATGGTTCTTAAGGTGGGATAAGCTGAATATATATATGTTGATCGATCATTGGATATTGGTTGGCCCGGAGTATGTGGCCCTCCCCTACGTCATTATCATTGAGTAAAATAGTTGTGGTATGAAGCCCGGTGACGTGGTTACTATTCGCAATAAGGCTCGATGATGGCTTTGGTGATTAACTGCCTATAAAGTCTACTCTTGTAATTCGCAGTGTAGAATTCATGTTCTGCCTCTTGGAGTATGGTTGGGTTGGACATTCGCATTGCATCGCTTTTATCATCATATTCCTTCCATGATTAGTCACCTATACATTTACTTGCTTACCATGTTATATATTTCAAAATTGCCTGTCTCATTGACATATAAATGTTAAAAGTGTTGTATGAAATGTGTTGTGGTGAATTTGTGCCGCGAGATTGGCTAGAGAGTTTGGAGTGTTTTGTTCTAAGCTTTGGCGCATGGCATTCGTGCCACAGGTGAGGAGAAAGAAGTTTTTGAAGAAGAGATCCCCAACGAAGAAGGATATGATAATCAAGGTGAGTTCCCAGAACAAACAGATCCCGATAAAGCTTAGATGAAGGATCAAGTCATCTTTTTGTTTCTTTTTGTTTAGTTTTTGAGCGTTCATTGTAATTTTTGTAATTTCTTTGTGAAACTGTAATGCTTATATATTTTGGGCCAGCATTAAAACTTTAATGATGTAATATTATAACGCATATCTATGAATGAATCACTAAAATATTCCTTTATTTTATATTTATGTATGTCTCGACATGCTCGAAATTCGGGGCATCACATCTTGGTATCATAGCCTAGGTTTAGTGAATCTTCAAGCCTTGGATTATAAGAGACTATGAGTTCTATAGCGTAGAAACTCTGTAGAGTGTTTATATTATTAACTTATTACTTATAATTCTAATAACTTAAAATTCTGAACTTAAGTTTTCTTCTTGATCTTCGCTTCTTTTACGATGGCATCTAATGCAAAATCCAAGTGGAAACCATAGTCAGCATCAGAATCAAAGGACTCGGATCCAGAAGAGATACCCATTTAGGAGCAAGACCCTTTTGACGCTATCCCTTTGGCCTGGATCTTACCTGAAGATTGGTATGTCAATGAGGAAAAAGAAGCAGAGGAGGCAGACAAGGACGATGACGAAGAAGAAGGCAAAATCACCACCTCTTACGACCCGTTGGAGGCACCCCCACCAGAGCCCGACGAAGACGAAGCTGTTAATGTTGCCATTTTCTTTAGCTGCTAGGACTACCTTAGAGGCTATTGCGTGGGAGAATGGGTGTGCACTAGAGTCAACTCGTAGAGAATGTGCACCGAGAGGAAACCTAAGGCCTTCCCCCGCTTCATGGGACTAGTACAAGTGATTGAAAGATGTAACGAGACAGTTTATTGCATAGGCGTACCCCCTGGATTCAAGGCTTGACTTGGAGATATGCTGAGTGCTAAATGGCTCTAGCCCCAAACGCCGAGAGATGAGAGAGGAATCATTGACCCACGCAACCCGGCCATCGACTTTAACAATCCGAAGACGTACCAGGAGATTCCAATAGTAATAAATAATAGTATTTGCATGGGACCGGCTGGCACTTGGTACGTCGAAATACAGTGACGCTGTTACAGAATCTATGAGGCAACCTGTGAGCGTGGGACAGCCGTCCGCCATTTCTACCCACATCGTTTCTAGATAGGCTTAGTATGTTAGGCATTGTATCTTTTTCTTATCTCGGGTGTTGTATGTGTATCTTTTATAAACCTCTTAAGCCTTGTATTAACTGTATGCTCGAGCTTGAATGATATGAAATACAAGTGTTTATTATCAAAATCTCCACAAGTTATCTTACAATCTCAAAATTAACTCCACAAGATTCCAAAGCATGAAAACAATCAAGAATTGAAACAACTCTCAAATCATAACGCTCTTTTTCTTTTATTCTAAGATGGCTGGTAGACGACCAAACCACCGACAAGTTAACGAACCCCTAGATGAGGAAGTACCCGGGTTAGCCCAAGTTTAACGAGAACCACCGTTAGAACCTCGCAACAATACCCCAAGCCTTGTGTCAACTTTTGTACCCTATTAAAATTCTTTACATGACCTTCCTGCTAATATCATTAGCCCTCAATAATACCATCAAGTGTCGTTCGCCGATAACCCTTCTACACCCAAGTCTTGTTGGTAACCCTATTGAAAATTCAATCTTGGAAAATATCCTCATCTTTGAATTTTTATTGTGGAGCCATGCCTAGATGATGACTAGTAATTGCATTTGATTCTTCTTTGATTCAAGTTATCATCCTTGAACTAACTTTTCAATCATGAAACTCAAAATCATTCTTTCAACCCTGAACATTTGACATTGATCAGACCCTCTATCGGCATTCATCTTCTCACGACCTCAATGCCACACTCGGCTGAAGTAATTTTGTGAATTCTTTATTTACTCTTGAAATCCCAACTTGGGGAGTAGACTTGGATGCTTGAATTGAAGTATGTTAGGTCGACGTAACTTCAGGACAAATATCTAATTTGGTTACCCATCGTGTATCATCTCTTTGTCAAGATTTGATTATAGCAGATTGGTCTTGTGAACATTTCTTTGAGTATTTTTCATTTATCATTGATTTCTTATCCCACATGCGTTTGATCCTCAAAATGAACTCTCAAATTTGGTCAATCGTGATTGCTTTAATCATGACCTCTTGCCCTCTCCCAATCTATCTTTTGAACCATCTGGGACTTTTTCCATTAAGCCTCGAAAAAGGACTTGTTCACCTTCCCTTAACTACTTTAGCCCTGGCTATATCTCGTGCAGTCTAATACATTATTTGAAATCCTTGGCTAAACGCTTAGCCACTCGCCGCCCTATATCGCTTCTCCAAAGATTTCTAAATTTGAACCAACTATCCTCATTGAACCTCATACGTGTTTTTATGAACCTCAATCTATCCTCAGTTGACCTTCAAAATCTTACATAGTAGTTCAGTGAGTAACGACAGTCATTAGGATATTACGTTATTAGGATCTAGCGTTTTTATGGGAAACTTGGACGATGCATGGGAACCTCTTAACACCTCTTCGAATCGTGAAGCAGATCTCTTCTAGGTGTTACAGATTGAAATGTCTATCAACGTATGCATTTAACAAGTTTTGAAGATCAAGACCCCCAATTGTAGGAATGGCTAAGTAAGGGCTTATTCAACCAACTACATCTTTTTAAAGGCCACGACGAATAGAACTATGCCATCAGCAATATATAGTTAGAGACGACAGCTTCACACTAAAGGACTCGCAACACCACCATACGACAGAATTCAAACTTCTCTAGACCATCTCATAGCTGACCCACCTATCCTATAAACTAAGGAGCAAGGGTTCAAACAGCCAGTAGAAAAGTAAAAGACGAGAGATAACCTCGAGCTTAAGACACCTGACTTATTATGCAAGTGAAGGTGCTACATCCATACGCATCAATATTTTTGCTAACTTTTCCATTAAAATGTTAGAATTAGGATTCTACCATCACTATCACCAAACAAAGAATTTTGACCACGATCATGAATGTTTAGAGCCTGATGAAGATTTATCCACCAAACCACAACGGGTTACATGACTGGATAATTACCACAACCATACCTTTTATCACCTTCGTTTTACCCTAGGGTGATCAACTACCTGAGAAACGATCCAGTCATTGGAAGAGACACTCAAACCCTGCATACCAACACGTCAAGGCCAAATGACAGGAAGAACGGGACAACCCTAGAAGAGACCAAAAAGAAAATGGAAACGTATAACTGCAGACTTCATCATCAAACTATTGAAATAGCCTCAAGAACAAACAACATTCGGGTTATAGTGGATCACCTCGCAAGACCGCTCACTTTCTATCAATTAGACCTCGTGACACGTCAGTGACTACAAGCAAAAAGTACATCCGCGAGACTTTGCGCCAACATGAGTTCTCTACCTTTGTTATACCTGATCGAGACCCGCGTCTCTCACCACATTTCAAGTAGAGTTTACAGGCAGCCTTAGGAATGGAGCCTTACCTTAGTACCGCGTCTCACTTTCAAATTGACGGGCAATCCAAACGCACGATTCCAAACCATCAAGGGCATGTTAAGAGTTTGTGTAATGGAATTTGAAAGGAAGTTGAGAAAGATATTTACCTTTGGTCAAAGTCTGCATATAATAATAGTTACCGAGCCAACATTTGCAACCGTATGAAGTTTTGTGTGTGAACAATATCGTGAGTCATCGATGTACGAAATAAAACACAGAGAGATTGATTAGTAGGAATAGATTTTTGCTGACCAATGAAGTGAGACCCCTAAGTCCAATACAAGAAATCACATGGATTCTAGGAAAGTAGCCACGCATTAACAATTTTGTGATCTCGTGTAATCTACAGTAAGAATGACAGGATCTCTTTAAATAAAACCTTTCGTGGCAATAAACGTGTTGTGTGTCATGCCTTCACCTTATGTGTAGAACCAACCTTATTGGATAGTTCAATGATCCCTCTCATTTTCTATTTCTTGAAGATGGTAAGACAAAGACAGAACCATGAATGCCCTGTGAAAGTTAACAGAACCAGAGAGGAAGTGGACGTCACGAGCCTAGCCTAGATCTTGCAAGACCTAGCAGCCAATATGAGTCGATCACAAGGGAAGGCACCCCAGGAAAAGTCATGATACTTATCGTACCCAAGGGTACAGAGTGTCCCGACACCCAAGAAGAAGGATATATCCCGAGCAACAGAAGTTTGGATCAATGTAACAAAACAACAGCGAGCAGCAGCAATGGCTTGTTATAGGTGCAATCAACTAGGGCATAGGATGGCACATTGCCCACTAAGAAGTGAAGGAGATAATCAAGAAGGGCCACTAAGGAGTAACAAGAAGTTCACGCACTCAAAATCTTACCCACAGGATGGCAGAAATGAATAACTAGGAAAAAAGGAGACAAACTCAGCAATCTTTTTTAACAGCAACAAGCCCGGACATAAAAAGTCTAAATTCCCACTACCAAAGGAAATAAACTAAAATAACCATCAGCAAAGGTAGAGCTATGAAGATCAAGCATGTCGATTGCAACAAGGAATGAGTGGTTTAAAAAAGGTGGTACAGCCTGGTTAACAAAAGAGCGATGGATGGAGTGTTCGCCCTTTGCAAGAGAGAAATGAGTATTCGTCGATGATTAGAGATATGTGTTAGGGTTGGTATACTAAAAATCATATTTTTAGTATTTAATTTTATTTTAATAAAATTAATTTTTCATTTTATG